>LPNX010406302.1:140976-286351 GCA_001517045.1 Pseudotsuga menziesii
ATTACTCCTCCAAGGTAGTGTAGATGACTTAAAGGAACATTCCCCATCTTTGGGAATATTGGTAGAACTATTAATCCAACTAAACATGTGAGAATTGAATAACATACCCCATCTTTTTGTTCCCCTTCAAGATCATTAGATTTAATCTCCTTCCAACCCATATCACCACCTTCACCCAACACAACTAGCCCATTTTGGAATCTAATAACCAATGATGTTTGGTTCCATCTTAGTCACTTCATCTAGTGGAAATTCCATTGGTGGTGAAAACATGATGCTAGTACCTAGAGTTTTCCTAGGTTGAAGGTAGAACAAGATTGAGCATGACATGGCTCAAAATTTAACAATGTTAGAGATAAATCGAGGTAAGAATGAAGGTTTGAGCCATTATTTAAAATGCTCAGGTTCTTTAACAGTATAGTGTGTATAAAATTGGGTGTACAAAGGAATTTTAATAGAGGAATTAGATAAAGCCAATAATAACAAATAGGAATGTGGTGAAAGAGGGAGGAATGAAGACAAGTCTTGAACTAGGGGAAGTACCAATAGGTAGATATCCTCAAGACAGATAATCTTGAATGTACTAAGTAGAATTTAGAAGAATTCAATAATTACTTACAATTTGTAAGGAAGTAACATGTGATTCATATATTTTTACAGTATTTCATCTCACAAAAACATATATACATAATTTTTTTCCATACATAGAGGAAGTACAACTTGAGTTAGAGATCATTTACATAATCAAAATAAATTTGAACTCTTGATATGATATCCAAAATTTAACATAAATAAAGAATTGACGAATCTCAAATCATACCAAATATTATTGCACTCATTGTATTATTTTTCTCATGAATCCTCACAAATAGATGAGCACATAAAAAACATAGATAGCAAGAACACTTTGCAAGACTCCATTTCATTAATCTCAAGCCAAAAATATTTGCATCACAATATTATGTTGTTTTCCTTTTCCTCCCGTCGACCTAAGTTCATATCATTAGTCAGCAACAAAATCCCATGATATTAGCCTTATAGAGGGGGATCCTATCGGTAGCACATGTGATGCAGATGTAGTCTCACCCGATATATCTTATTGGGAACTGCCAAAACTATGTTTCTACAGTTATGTGGGGATATTTACTTGTGTAGTACGTTATTATATTATGCGACCGAAGCCAGGGATTATACTTGGTATTCCTTGGCTATTCAATCAATATAACAGTCTGTTTACCAGTCGACACATATTGCAGTATTCAACATAACAACGTTATTACATATTCATTCAGTAAGAAGTGCAACAATACATCTATAATCTTATTCATAAACAAATACATTGTAACATAGTCAGGTCTACTTATTGACAACATACATGCATTCGACATAAACACGTTAATCGATGACACTCAAAGAAAACAATAAACATGGAAACCCATCCAAGAAAAACCACAAAGGATCTCTTCATCTAGCATGACAAATATGTAAGCACCTATTGTATGCGGACTCAGTTTGAAGACTCTTCTAAAGGGTGAAATCATGAATCTAGGTGTCTATTTTGGGGGGGCGGGTGTAATGAGAAAAAGAGTGTTGTTTTTTCAATTTTGTCAACTTTGAGCAAACAAAAGTTAGATTTGTATTTAGAATTTCATTTTGCAGTAAAAACAAAAATGGTAGATAATTGTGTTAGCTTTCTATTTATTATTTTTTAGATTTTTTTATTGGAATTTGATATGTCATTTTTGCAAGTGTTTGATACTATGTAATTAATTAATGAAATTCTAAAAAATAGTCATGTTTTTAGACACCATTTAATTCATTATTCAACTATTGTTCATTAAAAAAAAAACAAGTTATGATGATTTAGACATATTGTACTAACATCTATCTATAAGTTTGTATCCAACAACCGCATGAAATAATTATTAGAATTTTTTGAAGTGGACCAATCTAAAAAACTAACATAAAACTGACATGTTTAGGTTGACACAACATATTCCCTAATTTCCAATTCAAAAAAAAAAAAAAAACCCTTTTGAAGACAACACATCAATGTTGAGGACTATGATTTTTCCAAATATTTTCATCTTGTTTTGAAGAAGTTATTGAATTTTCATTTCAATGAATTCTATTAAATTTTGAAGCAATTCAGACACTTTCTAAGAAATATAGTAAATAGAATTAGTGGATCACACCAAATTCAACAAAATTCGCATCTATAGAAAGTAGATTGAATCATGCAACTAATGGTATTATTTGTGAAGAGAAATTGTAAGTATTTGATATGATCCAATCTCTCCAAAATTGGACCAAGAGTAAAAAATGGGATGGAATTTTATTTCTGAAAATTTATAGGTTTTCGTCCGAACTAATCTTTCGGTTAAAAAACAATAAATGTTTGGACGAATGTTAGTTTTAACGGATGGAAAAAGGTTTGGCTGAAAAAACCTTTTGAATTTTTTTCGTCGGCCGGGAAAAAGTTGAAACATTTTTTCAAAACACCGTTTCAATTCATAAACTTGAAACATTTTTCTGAAACATCGTTTCGATTCATATTTATAAGAATGTTGTATACACATATTTTCACAATTTGTTAAAGATCAACATTTTACACAGTTACAAACGAAGGCTCTTTTTCTGGTAAGTGTTCTTAAAACTTATCTTTTAAGATGAAGGCTATTTTTATTTGATAGAAAACATTCTTTTGGAAAATTTGTTATTGTAAATTGTTCTTAGAAAATATCATCTCTGATGGAAGCTATTTTTCTTTGATAGTAAATATTCTTTTGGTAAATGTTTTATGGTAAAATCTTATTTTTAATGGTAAAATGTTTATAGTAAAGTGTTTTTAGAAATTATCTTCTAAGGCAGAGACTTTTTTTCTTTACTGAAGATGTTTTTGGGAAATATTTTATGGTACAAATTTTCTTAAAATTCTGCACCAATTTATTCTATGGTGTATTTTTTTTTAAATATTTTATGGACATATTTACTTTTTATAACCTTTCCTTAAACTGGTTAATTATCAATATTTAGTCGTCATCTTTTAGCCTTTTAATTGGTAATTTATATTTAGGGAACGAGGCCTTATACTGGTTAATTATACTTTAATAACATTTAAATAAACTGTCATTTTTTTTGTAATTCACATGGCCTAGAAGTGTCAAATTTGTTTGATAACCTGCCTTGTAGCCACTATCACTACTTTTTGTAGTCATATTGCTTGAGGTGGATGAATCTTAATTTTATTGTATTTTCTAAGGTGATTTTTTTTTTATGACTAAGATTCTCTCAAGGGAAATTTATTCTAAGGTGAAGGCATACATCGAATAATCATGGAAAACAAAAAAATGCGAAATTGGAAATGTGATCACACTCGAGATGATGACTTACATAATGAAAATAAAAAACTCAAATACCATGAAAAAAAGAGTCAAAAGAGTATAAATATTGAATACATCGCTAATGATGATGTAACTAGAAACTTGGATCAAAATGTTGATGATATGAATGTTCAAAATCAAACTCAAGAAGAAATTAAACCAGGTATGTACAAATATTGTAAATTTGTTTAAAACGTAGTAACTGGTTTTTGTAAATGATTGTATTTTTTAATATAATTTCCAAATGTAGATACAAATGTTGAAGATGTTGAAGACATTGAAGTATCAGAAAATGATGCAAATATTCAATCCAATAGAGGTAATATANCTAAATTAAAGTTGAAATTGAAATAGATGTAGGACGTCTTCATCATTGACGATGACATGTTACAAAATGTTGATAAAGAAAAATTCGGAAACACAAAACCTTACCATATTGTATGATATCGTGCTGAAAATATGCATGAAGAATTTCTGAAAAAAGAATCAGTGGCAACACAAGCTCAATTTTTTATGTGTATGATATCGCCAAGAAGTTGAGGGAATCTTGGTCATTATTGGGTATTCAAAATAAGACAAAAGATTCAAAGGTGAAGCAAGATGTGTTCGAAAATATAGGCAATGCAATAAAAACTATTGGAAAATCCTGAATGAAAGATACTAGTGTTGCACGTTGAATAATACAAACAAAGATTATTTCATCTAGTATTAGACAAAATCGTTAGACAATAAAGACCGCAAAGGTTATCATAACTTTGTGGAGAACATTGTACAAATATAACAAATTTCGATTACAAATATAAGAAAATGATGAGCTTGTGATGCAGACGAGAACCCCAAACAACCATTATCCCATCTACTTTCCCCAGGATTTAGCTTGCTCTACATTTAGAAAAATCTAAATTTGGCTTCTTGTCCAAATATTTCTTCTCTCGCAACTCTATTGCAAAGCTCTACTTCTGCAGGTTCAATTCCACAAGACAGGTTTCTGCAAGCTTGCTTTTACTTAATTGTCTTTCTGTGTGACAATTCCTTCCACAAGACAAATTTCTATAAATTTGTCTTTCCACAACCTCAGTCTATCTCTACAACTTCAACCTTTTCAAAATATACTTTCCACAACAAATTATTTGCAACTCTATTTCCACATTTGCGGATTGCGGATTGCGAAAATTCCCAAATTCCAAATTTGACTTCCGCAATTATGCAACCACAACTCTCCTTTCCGCAATCGGATTGCGGATTATGGATTTCTGATCCAACCTTTCTAGAAGTTGAACTTCTGCAATTTCCCTCCCACAATTCCTTTTCCGCAACTCTTTACAACTGTTGATTTCATGTGGCTTCCTTCCTGACCTTTGATCTGAGATCAGATGTGGATCTCATCTTATATTTGTGAATCCTTTATCTTCCTTACACCTTTCTCTTGCAGGATTCTTCTAGAGTGCTAGATCTCTTGCGCCTTTGATTTCGTCTGTTGATATGCTATCTCGAATGAAACTTCACTTAACCTTGCAAATTTCTTATCTTCCATTCATGTTCACTTCATGAATTTTTCCCTGCCATCGATCCCTCTTCTTGAGATGTTTTGATCCATCCAATATCTCCTAAGCTTGAATCCCGTGACTTCATAATTCTTCATTGATTGATTAGAGGTTCAACCAATTAAATTCAATCGATCTCTCTTTTCTAGATCTACGCAACCTCTTCATGGTCTTACACAACCTCTATAATATTCAACTATTTCAAGCCCTAATTTCAGACTATCCATACACCGATTTATCATTCATTAAGAAAGATCATCAATCATTCAATTCCTGAAATCATACATTGAGAAAGAACTGTAATCACACAAAAAGATACGCCGAAATAGGATTTCCTTCTTTCCATACAATGAAAATGTACATTCATGATTATCTCAGAACCTGCGTTCTGACCCCCTTAGTTTGGTATAACTACAACGACCTTGGCCTGATTTACAATGATTTGGCCACTCCTTATCCATATTGAATGAGTGCCTCTGGCTCTTTTGGCTACTTTTGTCTCTCCCTTTACTCCCTTCTCTTCTTTTCCTCGAAGTCTTACAAACATACATACAATAGGATTCATGAACCCATTCTCGTTCAGATCCTTTATATACTCAACAAGATGCTAACTAATTGTAAATAAAGAAACATAATCAACCCTATCTCAATGACTCACTCATGAGAGCCTTCACCCTTACCGAATTCTACCATTTGACATGGGCTTAGTTACATGACTCATATAATGACTCATCACTCACCTAATGACTCATCACCTATCTAGAAGAATACTCAACATATATTTATTTACAATGTAATAGTCTAAGGACTATTAATTCAGACTATGAAGACCTCTTCTGTGTCTGATCAAACATTGATCTTAGACTTGAATGGAGAGCGGGACACTCCTGCATCAGACTCCCTAGGAAGAAAGAAATATGACCTCCTGGTCATTACCTTCCATATTCAGTATCCCAGGATCCCAAACTTTGTGTTGTAGCTGATCATCCATCTTATCATGTTGTTTTGTCTTTGTCATCCTTAGTTCTCCTGGTTTCCATACTTTCTGTTGCAATGCTCCACTAGATTTGCTTCTGCAATCTTCTTCTATCATTTGTCTTCTGTTGTTGTTTTGTCTATTTTCTCTGATGATGTAAATATTCATTCTTTCCTCATTCCTTCTCTGAGACACTTTCACCATCAACATCCTTAATTATTCAATATCCATGTCCATTCTATCCTTTTACTTTGATTAATTTTATTTATCTAATATCTATTAATGACTGTAAGATAATTATGGTCTCTTTTGACATGTTATATTCAATATAAATTTGAAGAAACAAACATCCCTTGACTTGCATGGATATTTTGAGATGCCTACACAATGAATCTATATTTTTTGTTTAATAATATGAAATGTAGAAAATTTAATATATTTTTGGAAGAATAATATTTTTCTAAGACGATAACGTATATGTCCATGTTGGTTCAACATTTAAATACCTGATTGATATTTTCATTAACATGTGTTTCTTCCTACGAGGTCATAACTACAAATCTAAAGGGGGGTAGTGTATGCACACCTTCATAGACATTAGTAGTCAAATAATTGGGAGGAGTGGGGACCATTTCCCCACAAACTAGGGGTCTCATTCACCAAATTTGTGGTTAGATAGGTTGTGAGCTTAATAATAGCTCATCATCATCATCATTATTATACTAACCGATGTGCACAAGGGAGAATAGTGTAGGGATATTTTTCTTAAAAAAATAATATTACTTTAGATATATAATTTTAATGTTGACAATGTCAAGGAACCCATAAATAAGCACGTCAAAAGTTGTTGCAGCGTTTGAACATCTTAACATAATGGTCATGGTTTTTTTTTATCAACATGCATACGCTAATCTCTAATAGTTCAACTTTTAATTATTTCTTGAAGTCATCGAGGATCACAAATTTGTAAGATAATCATTAACAATTTACTCTTTTAGTTATTGAGTTACACCATAATAAAAATAGAAAAAAAAATCTTAAAATAGATTCTATATTTGTAATTTGTGTCTCTGATTTCATATTCAACGAGTATATGTAATATGGTGTAACAATGCATTAAACAAAGAGATATTCAAAAAGGAAAAAATGATTAATTTGAACCTAGATCAAAATAAGATATATAGAATGAGAGATAACACATAACATGTGACAAGTGGGTGATATAAGTGTTATTAAACATGATTTTATTTTTATTTATATTGAAATTTCCAACATACACTAAGTTCCCATCAAGACTTTGAATTTCACATCACACAAATATGTGCATGTTTTAGTGCTACATAATGGATGTGCATTTTAGTGATCGATATAATTATTTTCGGTTGTATTCTTCATGTTATTTTATCACTTTTGGTTAATGGATTTCTACAATATTTTATTTTATTTTAGTGGATTATGGTCCTCCTCTTGACTATACTAAGTTTCTTGTATATTTCCAATGTCACTGAACTATTTTTTATATTTATAAGCATTCACAAAAAAACTATCAAAATATTATGTTACAAATACAAGGTTAGGTTTGAACCCTAATGTCCCAAATTGTAATTGAAAATAATCATAATACAAAAAAAGATATTAAAAAGTCTACATAGAAATAAAGTCATGGAGAGATGCTCATGTCAACCTCCATACAAACCACTTATGTTGGTTGATATCTAGTAAAGCTACATTGTGGATGGAGGGTGGAGAGGTAAAATAACACCTACATAGACTATCAAAAAGTAATTAGAGTGTATGGATTTACTCATGAGCCATATATTTTTCCATCTTTACTTACTCCTAGAGTATTTGCTTTGGATCTTGTGAGACAGAAATTGATAGTATAAAATGAACATTTTATCAGTTTCAAGAAAGATTCGGAAATAAAATTTCCTTGGGTGATTGGACCTTTTATCATAAATAATAAATTTGCACACCCTGTAGTTCATAGTTTGCTACGGGAAATGGATTTTAAAACATCTTTTGTAGTAAACTATGATACACAACATGTTTTCTCACTAAGAAGACAAATGAATAAGAACAAGGATTTTGAGCACCTGGTGGTTGAAGTGTTTGATGAAAAAGTAAATTCGTTTGATTACCCATCACCAATGGAGAATGTAGAAGTTTAACAAGAAAATACATTGCCTGTGGTAAAAGAAACAGAGGTAGTCACTCCCATTGCAAGCAATTCAGAGGTGGCAGGTAAAGGACTTTTTCAGAGGAAATGGAAACAAAAGAAGAAGGAAGTTCAGAGACAGATAAAAAATAGAAGATTGAAGCTGAGGGAGAATTGGTTGTAGTTGTTAAAAATGAAAGTAAGAAAAAGAAGGTAAAGATCAAGAGACCGGCTTTTGAAATGCAGGAATATGAATTCTCGTAGGTTCCTGAAACATCAACTGATAAATTTAAATCTAGGGCTGATTTATATGATAAATATAAGGATCATAGGGAGACATACTTAAACGAATCTTTACAATTATATGCATATGTTAGGAAAAATTATAGTAAAGAGGTCTCTTTGGTAACTGTCAAAGATCATGCTCATAATACTTTGAATATGGTAGTGTCCACTTAGAACAAGAGAGAAGGAATGAGGTTGAACCTAAAAGATATCCTAGTTCCTTACATGATCCACTTACACAAGAAGACTGGGGAGGTAGATTATAGTGATATGTTGAAATCCTCTTTGAAGGTATCTAAATTGTAGTCCACATAAACTAAAATTGAAAATCAGCTAAGGCAAGAAAAGGTAAAGAATAGGGTACACTAGCATCATATCAAGAAAATTCAAGGATATTTGCTAGCCATTGACAATGAAGAAAAGAAGGGAGAAGTTACACAAAATATCCTTGCAGAGAAGGAGAACATAATTCAGTTGCTGAAAAAGAAATTGAAAATCCCTGCCACACAATTAATTCAAGCTTCATAATTGACTGATTTGGAGAAAGAAAAAGAGCTACTAGCTAATTAGCCGAGTGACAGAAAAACAAAACTATTGAAGCTTGTTGATTAAAAGAAGAAATTTGAAAAAGAGAAATTTATTTTGGTTGAAAAAAATAATGTTTTAAGCTAAATAAAATTGGCTTTTGAGAAACAGAAAGAGGATAAGAGCAAATAATATGAGGTACAAATAATTCATCCTATTGCACAAACAAGTACAAAATCCATTGTGCAGGCTATGTCTCAGGTAAGTTTGAGGGACTTGGAAATTGTTGGTCGAAAAAGTCAAAATAAGAATTTAGCTGATGCGGTTCTGAAGAAGGAAGAGGAAAGAAAAGCAATGGATAATAAGTATAAAGAATTGTTGGATAAAAATGAAAAATGATTGAAGTAATTATAAGGACAATTGCCCATGTAGGGAGAAAGACACCTCATTTGGGACATGATCATTGTTGAAGTTCTTAAGCTCAAACCTTATTTAAAATATATTTTGGACAAAGAGACAGTGATAAATGCTAGTAGATAGAGTTGCATTGCAATAAACGAAGCTTTAAATAAGAATCTTGTGGATACAACTAATAATACAATCAATTTCCTTAAAACTTTATCAGAGGAATATTTAAGGACCATGGGAATAAAAGATAGAATCATAGTGATCACCTGAGTGCTAACATCTTGGCACCATTTTCGAGGAACGAGAGTTCAAATTTGTCCTGGGAAGAATGACAATGTTATTTAAGAAGACACGATTTTTGTGGGAAAACTGAGGTTCTTGAATCCAAATTCAGTTGTGTTTTTCCCTGGTGACTCCACATTAATTTTCAAGAGGGTATTCTAAAGATGAAATATTGTATTTCAAGAGAGAGCACACAAGAGGTAACACTAATTATGAAACTTTAATTAGGAAAAGAAGAGGAAAAGAACAAGTAGGTACTTCTAAAATAGAATGGTATTTTTTGTCAAACTCAAGAAGAATTTCTCAGCTTTCAATATTTTGAGCTGGAAACAAAGTTTGAATATTATTTCTTAAGGTCTAAGTCTGAATCACATTTAAAACAATTCAAAATCCGTCCAAACATACTTTAGTCTTATTTGTTAGATTCACTTTGGAAAAATCTCCAGAATACTATAAAGACAGAAGAAATAAATCCTCTAATCCAAACTTCTCAACCCCAAATTCCAAGTATTATTTAAAATCCTCCTATTTTTCATAACCCTCCTAGAGCTATGTCTGCTAGGTTTGCTCCATTAGATTTTCCTGTTGTATTACATGACTTGCCACATAATTAGTCACAGATAATTTCATTATTTGATGGGGAGGTGAATTCGGCATCTAGAGAACATGTGGATAGGTTTGATGATTTCAATGATTTAGAAGAAGTGGATTATGATGATGCTAAAATGAGTTTTTTTGCACAAAGTTTATCTGGGGAAGCTAAAAGATGGTTTAAATACATTCCTGCAAGGTCTATTTCCACTTTCCAAGCTTTTTAAACTCTTTTTCTAGACAGATGGGAAGATAAAAAGAGTCCTCTGCAGGTTCTAGCTCAATTTAATAATTTAAAGAAAGGTGATTTTGAGTCAGAGCATGAATTTTCAAGCAGATATATGAGGGTTTACAATTGAATACCAATTGACATAAAACCTCGGGTAAGAGCTGGAAAATTACACTATGCTAATGCATTTGATATTGATTTTTTTTTTGTTATTGAGAGAGAGAAAATATGTTGACCTTCTTTCTCTATTTAAGGATGCTTCAGAGGTAGAGGCTAACTTAATGGCTTTTTGGAAAATGAAACAAAGAATGGAGTTAAATAGGAGAAAAACTAGGGAAGATAATCAAGATTCTACATCTTCATCCACTGATGCAAATTTTGATATAATGATGAAACCAATGGAGAGGTTTATGGGCATATTGGAATTGGATAATAGACCTCCATATAGAGAGAAACCTAAGCCACAAATCAAGAATCCAAATTTCAGAAGGCCTCCTCTTCCTCCCCCGCAGATTAGATAGGGAGATCAAATAAATCCTAGGAATCTTGAAGACCAACAAATAAGACCCCCATTTCCAGAGAATTTTGTTGATGAGGAAGAAGAGAATGATCCAATGGATAACCGAATACACCATTTTGATGATCTAGACTCTTAAATTTATCTCAAAGAAGAGGAATACAATATGTTTTCTCAGGAAGATGATTGTAATACCCTTTCTTTAGAAACAAAGAAATATCGGAGAGGATATTAGAATGCTATAGATGATTTCTAGAGAAAGTTAAATTTTATAGGTAGATATGTAATCATAAATAAGGGAATTCTACCTCCAAATTATCCTTCTAGTAGTCGACATAATGTAGAAAAACAAATTGTACAAAAGGTTCCAGAGAGCAAAAAATGAAACATGGAAAGATAATAGAAAAGAGATGTCAAAAGAAAATAAACGACAAATGCCAATTAAAAGTGACAGAACTGTTTCCTCCTTCAGTTTACAAAGTGAATTGTCCAAGATAAATATTTCCATTCCTTTGAGTGAGTTGTTGAGAAAAAATGAATATAGAGAAAAGATAACCATAATGGTAAGAACTGATGGAGAACACTAGAAAGAAACACTAGAATTGAGAGATGATGCTCCAACAATAGTTCTTGGTCCTATAATTGAAGACAATGATGAAGAAGATGTTCCACCATTATATGTTAGCTTTAATGTTTATGATATGATTTTACATAATGCTATGTTACATTCTAGTGCATCACATAATCTAATGCCAAGAGTGATGGTTGAAAGCCTAGGATTAGAGATTACAAGGCCTTGCAAAGACTTGTTTTCCATTGATTCTAGAAAAGTAGAATGTTTGGGGATAATTAAAGATATGTTAGTTACTCTTGCACATATTCCTGTGAAGAGTATTATCATGGATGTAGTAGTGGTTTATATTCCTCCAAAATTTGGTATGTTGTTATCAAGATCTTGGGCTTCAAAGCTCAAATGTAGATGGACATGTCCTATGCAACTATTCCTTTGTTTGGAGAACATAGAAGATTGTACAGAGAAAATATATTAGCATATGTGGTTAACAACCAAGATAAACCAAACAATCATCCCATACATGTTGTAGATACTGATCTGAGATCCTCCATCTTTTCCAATGATTATAATATTAAACAAGACTTTCCATTAGTAAGTGAACTGAAAGAAGATAAATAATTTTATAAGAGGAAAGAAGCATTAGAATAGAAACAAAATGATGAAGGGGTATGCACAATGTAATTTTATAGATCAATCAATAAGGAGGGAGCTGGTGCAAGTATTTGAATCGTTTCTCCAAATCGATATTTTGAAGTGTACTCTTTTAAATTGACATTTGAATGTACCAATAATGTACCAACCTATGAGGCTTTGTGTTAGATTTTATCATTCAAGCTAGCATTATATTAGGATCTTTAACTAAGAGAATAACAATCACAATAATCAAACACAAGAGACAATGAACACAATGTTTTTCCTCGGGGAAACCATAAATGGAGAAAACCCCACAACTTCCTCAGATATAGAATCAACACCAAAATTAAAACCCCAAAACAATAAGATGATCTCCTAACAGCAGTAGCCTCTTTATTTCTAGCCCCAACAACTTCTTCTCTCTCAGCTATGTGCTACAACTGAGTGTGAGTGAGTGTGTGATAAATATAGAGGCCCACTCTCTATTTATACTAATTCCCAACTTGAAAATAACTCACTAGGGCCCAGAAACTGAGTGGACTTTAACCCTTGAACAATAGGAGGGTTTCCCACAATGACTTGACATGACTTGTTTACATTATAGAATGTCCCGATAGGAACATCGGGGGCATGACATGAGTTAATTACATTATAGATACTTCCTGGAATAAACATCAGGGTACAATACATGAAATATACAAGTGAATACATTCCGAAGTTACATATACATCAACACTCCCTCTTAACTAGGAAGGTATTCTCTCAACACAATTTGTCAGCACTGTTCTTCTTCTCTCGATCATTTCTTCATCTACATGTTAGATTCATATTCATCTTCAAGTCATCTTCATCTTGGATCTGGATCATCACTTGATCTGGATCATCATCACTAGATCTGGATCATCACTCGATCTGTATCATCACAGGGAAATCATCACTGGATCTAGATCATCACTTGATTTGGATCATCACTGCTGGATCTGGATCATCACTGGATCTGGATCATCACAGGGAAATCATCACTGGATTTTGGATCATCACTGGATCTGGATCATCTCTAGGTCATCATCATAGGTGTTATCTCATGATTCTTCTCATCACAGGAAGTTCTATAGAGCCAGCCCTTTTTCATGCTAGTTGTAGGCCTAGCCTCCATGTAGGTCTTCTTCAATGCTTATATCTGACCCTAAGTCAGAATGGCCAACACTCACATCTGACCATGAGAGGAACACATCCAACACCATGTCAGAAAGGCACAACACTTACATTCACCATCATGATAGGACACAACTACTATCATCTGTGAAAAGGCACAACACTCACATCCACCAGCACGATAGGACACAACTTACTATCATCTGTGGAAAGGCACTACACTTACATTTGACCTTGACTCGTCAGAAAGGCACAACACTTACATTCATCAACATGATAGGACACCACTACTATCATCTGTGAAAAGGCACATCACTCACATCCACCAGCCTGGTAGGACACACCTACTACCATCTGTGGAAATTCATTGCACTTACATCTAACCTTGACTCGTCAGAAAGGCTCTCAGTCCTAGACTGAGGTTTTTTGGTAGCTGACCAGCTGCCTCCATTTAGAGAGTGGTAATAGCCCTTATATCTTATCAAGTGGGAACATATCCCTCAATCACATCAGAATGGCCCTACACTTATATCTGATCATGTGAGACTACATCCCACAATCATATCAGAATGGCCCTTAGTCCTAGACTGAGTATTCCAGGTAACTAACCAGGTACCTCCATTCAGAGAATGGCAATAGCCCTTATATCTAATCATGTAGGAACCAATCCTATAGTGCATCAGAATGGATCAACACTGACATCTCACATGGAAGGAACCAATCCTCTCACCATGAAAGAATGGCTCAGCCCTTACATATGACCATGGAAGGAACCAATCCTCTCACCATGTCATAATGGCTCATGGACTCATCTCTTCCCTTGGGGGAAACCTCGATCTAGAGAATACCCAACTTTTCCCTAAAGTACTCAAACTTCACTCTGGCCAATGGATTCATCAACAAATCAACTATCTGTTTGTCCATTGCAACATACTGGAGCTTCACTACTCCCCTCTGCACCATATCCCTGATATAGTGATACTTGATCTCGAGATGCTTTGACTTGTCATGGAACACCAGGTTCTCTGACAACTTCACACAACTCTGGTTGTCACAATATATACAAGTAGCATCCAACTGGAGATTAAATAAGTCAGACAGTAGCTTCCTTAGCCATACTGCCTCACAACTAGCAGAACAAGCTGCAACATACTCTGCTTCATCTGTACTCAGTGCCACATATGATTGCTTCCTGCTAAACCAAGAGATCACACCTGATCCCATACTGAAGAAACACCCTGAATTTCTCTTCCTATGAATGGCACTTCCTGCCCAATCTGAATCAGCATAACCCTCAAAGTTAATCTTCTGATTCACCTCATACTGGAGCCCATAATCAACTGTACCTCTCAAGTATCTCAGAATATGCTTTGCAGCAATCAAGTGAACATGTCTTGGATATTTTAGGAATTGGCTCAAGGTGTTCACAACAAAGAAAATATATAGTCTCGTGTTCATTAGGTACATCAAGAACCCAATCATCTGACGATACATTGTAGCATCAACCGAATCTGATGAAGCATCACTCAATAGCTTCAGGTTTGATGCCATAGGTGTGGTCATGGCCTTGCAGTCCATCATCCCAAATATCTTTAGGATCTCTACTGTATATTTCCCTTACCCCAGGGAAATTCCATCTGCATTCTGCCACACCTCCATGCCTAGAAAATAATGCATCATACCCAAGTCCTTCATTTCGAATTCGGCAGCAAGGTTCCTCTTTGTATTAGCAATCAACCCATCCATACCTGTTACAAATAGATCATCTACATACAGTAGGAGTATCACTAGGTTTCCATCTTCAACCTTGTATTAAAGGTTGGAATCTGCTTTACTTTTGGTAAATCCCAAACTGGATAGAAAGTTGTCAATTCTTCCCTACCATGTCCTGGGTGCTTGTTTCAAACCATACATGGCTTTCTTCAATCTACACACATGTGACTCCCTGTCATGTGTCTCAAAACTGAGTGGCTGCTCTACATACACTTCCTCTTCCACTACACCATTCAAGAAAGTAGTCTTGACATCCATTTGGTGTATCTTCCATTTCATAACTGTAGCCAGAGCAAGTAATCTGATGGAAGTTTATCTGGATACAGGTGTAAAGGTTTGTTCATAATCTATTCCTTCTTTCTGTGAGAATCCATGAGCCATGAATCTTGCTTTATATTTCTCTATGCTTCCATCTGCAGCATGCTTGATCTTGTAGATCCATTTGGAAGTTACAACAGACTTCCCCTCTGGTCTTGGGACAACATCCTAAACATCATTCTTCATGATCGATTGAATATCTTCGATCATAGCATCCTTCCATTCTTTCCTTTCTATCGCTTCTTCATAGTTGGAAGGTTCTTTATTGATAAAGTCACATAATAAAGCTACATACCCGGAGCAGGACCTGGTCCTCTTTCTTTCTCTATGATTCTCTTCTGGAGCCCCATATCTTTCTGCACCTTGGATAGCTTCTCGTACCCAAGCAAGTTTCCTCTTGTGAGGATTTTTCTCTTGAGGTGGATCTACAACTTCTTGAGGTTCTTCAAATTCTCGATCTTCTTCTTGATATTCTTCGTTCATGGTTGTTTCATGAATTCTGGGTGCTTCTGTTTCTTTAGGTTCTTAAGCAGGTCTATTTCTAGATTTGTTGTAAGCTGAGTCTTCGTCAAATGTTACATCCCTGCTGATGTCAATATTCTTCAATCCTAGGAAGTATATTCTGTAAGCCTTCGAGCTTTCAGAGTATCCCACAAATATACCCTTCTTTCCTGAAGGATCTAACTTTGTCCTCTTTTCTTCTGGAATGTGTATGTACACTGGACAAGCGAATATTCTGAGATGGATGACTTCTAGTTTCTTTCCAGAAAATACTTCTTTAGGTGTCTTGTTCTCGAGTACTCTGTGTGGACTATGGTTCTGTACATACACCATTGTTTTGGCATCTCTGCCCATAGATGCATGGGAAGATCTTGATCATGAAGCATAACCCTTGTAGCTTCCATGATCGTTCTATTCTTCCTTTCTACAACCCCATTCTGTTGTGGATTATATGGGTTGGATAACTCCCTCTTAATCTATGAATATTTGCATAACTCTTTGAATTCATTTGATGTGAATTCTCCGCCATTATCTGATCGAAAGGTATTGATCTTATTTTCAGTGTGGTTCTCGATCAAGGCTTTGAATTCCTTGAACTTGCTGAAAACTTCATCTTTGTTCTTCATAAAATATATTCATGTATTCCTAGAAAAATCATCAATGAAGGAAACATAGTATACATACCTGCTTAAAGAACTGGATGACATCGGACCACATACATCGAAGTGAATGATTTCCAAGATTCCTTTTTCCTTGCTCTCGCTACTTGGAAATGTTTTCTTTGTGTTCTTTCCTTTTGCACATCCTTTGTAGACTCCATCATGTTTTGCCTAAATTTCTGGAAGACCTTCAACAACTTTGCTTGCAAGTGGTAGTGCTCTGTAATGCACATGTGCAAGCCTTCTATGACAAAGTTTATTTGGATATACTATGTCATGGACCAAAGCTTATTCTGGATTTCCCTTCAATTTGTATAGACCTCCCTCTTGTTCCCCAATCACTACTGCATCATTAATAGTCTTTCCCTTTGGCCACATAATACTTGGCCATATATAAATGCAACTCTCATGCCTTTTGAATCTAATGCATATATGGAGAGGAGGTTCTTCTTTAGGACCAGTACAAACAATACATCTTACATCTTCATATAC
Organism: Pseudotsuga menziesii; assembly: GCA_001517045.1. Classification (NCBI taxonomy): domain Eukaryota; kingdom Viridiplantae; phylum Streptophyta; class Pinopsida; order Pinales; family Pinaceae; genus Pseudotsuga; species Pseudotsuga menziesii. The sequence continues at coordinate 157,980 of LPNX010406302.1, forward strand.
TTTCCAGATTCTAGCTTATAGGAGGATTCCCCACTACCTTTTATTGGATACTGGTAGTCATCTCCAAGTTTAACCTTGTGGGGTGATTCATGTTCTGATAGTTTCATAAAGGAATCTTTGAATCCTGTCATATGTTTGGAATCCCCACTGTCTATAATCCAATCATTTCTTCCATGTGTGATGTTTCTCATGAGAGCTGAAATCAACACATATTCTTCATCACTTGAAGAATCATCACTTTCTTGTCTGATTCTCTTTGTGGAAGGTTCATCATCCTCTGCAGCATGAGCATGATGTCTTCTCTTGTTTCCCTTTTTATTATTTTGTCTTTTAGGAGAATATTTTGCAAAGTGTCCTACTTCATCACATGTATAACATCTGATTCTAGACAAGTCTTTTCCAGTGTTATTTTTATGGAAATGCTTACCTTTGGAGTGATGAGAACTTATTTTGCTTTTCTTGGAGTGAACTGTGAGAGCTTGATCTTCACTTACCATCTTTTCTTCTCAAGCTACTATCTGAGCTTCTTCTTGAGAGAATTCTTCCCATAGTCTACTAAATTTGACTAGCTTATTTCTGGAACAGATCCCTTGAATAAAGGAGTCCCATGATCTAGGGATACCATTCAAGGTGGTCATCACAATCTATGCATTCTAGATATTTACATTCTTTAGTTGGTTTCTCAAAGTCATCTTCCATTTTATGTTCTTCCCTTTAAACAGTTTGGTCAGGGCATCAAACATAGCCTTAGGTTTCTTTAGGGAGGACACCTGTGGTATGAGGTGATCCTTGATTGAATAAACAATAATCCTCTTATCCATGACCAATTTCTTCTTGTGTAAGGCCTTAGCCTCATCTCCTTCTTGAACTGGAACCTCCTCATTGATATAGGAGTCCAACACATTTTCTTCCAGGACTAGGGAGATCCTGTAATTCCACACTTGAAGTTATCATCTCCATCAAGCTTTTCATCAAGCTTGGTATGATGAGACATCTTAACTGAGAACCTCAAATGGAAATACAAAATATTTAGATATTACCAGGTCAAGATGTCGAATCTGGATTTGGAGCTGAATTTTTGCAGTGTTGGTTCAGGAGCAAATTAGGGTTTGACTTTCCGAGAGTTCTGTCCAACCAAATGCTTTGATCTTGATCTCTAAAATTCAATTTTGAGGAGGAGATCAATCCAAGCCTGGGATCACTCAAAAATTCCACTTCTGTGGAAAGCCCTAATTTTTAGTAGTAGTGTCAGGTCCAAAACTAAAAAAAACTTAGAATGAGATTATGTTTCGAGAGAAATATGTGCCCTAGGAAGGAGAGTCAGCCCAACCTTCTTTTGCTGAAAATATTTTGAGAGAGATCCAAAAAGTAGGAAGCCCTAGTTCCCGCAGCTGCATGGTGTCTTCTTCTCAGGTTAGCTCTAATACCATGTTAGATTTTATTATTCAAGCTAACATTATATTTGGATCTTTAACTGAGAGAATAACAAGCACATCAATCAAACACAAGAGACAATGAACACAATGTTTTTCCTCGGGGAAACCATAAATGGAGAAAACCCCACAACTTCCTCAGAGATAGAATCAACACCAAAAGTAAAACCCCAAAACAATAAGATGATCTCCCGACAGCAGTAGCCTCTTTCTTTCTAGCCCCAACAACTTCTTCTCTCTCAACTATGCGCTACAACTGAGTTTGAGTGAGTGTGTGATAAATAGAGAGGCTCACTCTCTATTTATAATAATTCCCAACTTGACCATAACTCACTAGGGCCATCTTCTCTAGGACAGTCTAATAACCCTAGGGCCCTGGAACTGCGGGGAATTTAACCCTTGAACAATAGGAGGGTTACCCACAATGACTTGACATGACTTGTTTACATTATAGAACCTCCTGATCGAAACATCGGGGGCATGACATGACTCAATTACATTACAGATACTTCCCGAGATAAACATCGGGGTACAATACATGAAATATACAAGTGAATAGATTTTGAAGTTACATATACATCAACACTTTGTTACCAGGATTAAATGCCTTAAAGGATTTAAAATATACAAGAATAGATGTCTTTGAAGATTCAGAATTAGTGGTGAATAAAGTGAATAATATATATCAAACATAATAGACCATAATGTGAGCTTATAGAAATGAAGTCTGGGATATGCTGAGAATTTTTTTCATTGAATATAGAGTCATGGTGTTGCAGCTACAACTATTTTCCCCAAATTTTTCAATTTTGGCCCCCCTCATGATTTTAATGTTGCTTTGAATCGTTTGGACCTGTGAACTTTTTGGTCATGCTTTAGTTTCAGATTATTTTCAAGATTAACTCTCTTCCTGTTTTCAGAAATTGCTTATGTTTGAAATTGTTGTGGGTCGTGGATTTTAGAGTTTGTTTTTTCTAGTCGAAGATGAATCGAATCAATTGTTCTTTGTAAAGCCGTTGTTTCGAAGGTGAAATAGGTTTTGATCGTTGCTAAATATTAAGGTTGTTTTGAACACTTAGTATTTTTATTGATCTGGCATCAGAGTATATTTTGATTGGAGGTTGTTTTTTGTTTGTCTTCCAACATTGCGGCTCCCAAAGAAGCTAAGTACCCATAATGTAAGTGCTCCGCCCACTGATGTGTGTCAGTTTTTAGTCGCGTGTCTGTAGCATTTCTTCTTCCACCCTTGCGGCTGTGCAAAGCACTTGTCTTCTGACGTCGATGTATTTTCAATTGCCTATTGGAATCTTTTCCACCCACATTTTAGGTCATAGCTCTTTTGAATCCGATAGGCTTAATGGTTTCACTGTACCCGTCTCCTGTTAAGACCCGCTTATGCGGCTGTAGATGAGACTACCCGGCCGATGTTTAGTGTTTAAGCCGCCGATGAGTTTTCTCTTTCCATCATAGTCGTGCTGGCATTTGTTAAAGTTCTCATAACAGTAATGTAGTACATGGCCTCTCTTGATGATTAACCGTTTTGGTTGGTGTAATTTGATGTTATTGAAAATGCAGTCCCAATGAATGACACATGTTGTTTAATTGCAGGTGGACTCAAAAGACTGATTCAGACCAACATGGAAGAAGGGAGCTGGGTAGTTTTGGCAAAGGTTGAACTGAAACCGGTAGGATCCCAAGGAGAGCCAGCCAAAGAGAAGGAAAAACCAATAGTGACAAAGGCCCAGACCTGGAAAGATTTGTCAGTTACTTAGCAGATCATGAGTGCGCACAGAAAAGATAAAATGGGGATATTAAACATCTTTGGGGATGGAAAGGTCACACGTTCAGGGGAAACCCAAGCGATTAGCTAATTTGTTTTAAATATAGGAAAGTTAGAACTTACATGGGCTTTTTCCCATGGACAAACTTGTGAACTGTTGTTTGTAAGAGGAACTATTTCGATTTACAATGAGAAATTCCAAATTTTGCCTGTTGGAGAAGGTGTTATGTGGAATGTTTCAATGTGATAAAATGAACAATGTTGAAGGGGAACTATTTCAATTTTGACTGTGTTTCATTAACTGTGAGAGCATTTTAACCTTCTGTACCTATGTTCTTTTCCTGAATGTTCTCTAGTATATTCTGTGATGTTTTCCACTATGAGTAATGGGATTTTTTAACTGTTGACATCTATCTTATCATGTATACTTTTATTCATGTTTATATGTTTTGGTTATAATAACAGCTATCTGTGATTTGTCATAGCACATGAATAGTATTTCATTACTCATGAATTAATATCCAGCTCTCTAGAGATAGTTTAGTTAGTACTCCTTTTCTTGCTTTATGTGTGATTTAGGTGCTTGTGAGTTTTAAGATGAAAGGTAAGAACCTGCACATCACTTTGTGAATACTCCTGGAATTCTTTATCAAATATGCATGTTAAATAGGCACTTGCATATCATAGTTTAAGTCTAAAATAACAAAAATATACACGGTGGATCGGGCCACAACCGATAAAACCTTTATTTTTGTTACTTGACCTACGGTAACCGGACCGCAAACCGGACGGATTCCCTACACCAAACAGTCATGGGCTAATCCAGAACATTGACTGGGGAGAATCCCTTGTTGTTGCCGCCTGCGATTTTCCAGGCCTCAACAATTTCTGGTGCTAGAAGGAGGGCCTCTAGTGCATGGCTGGCCGAGGAAACCCGTTTTCCTGAGACTATTCCACCGGTAATAGTTTAGAAAGGAGTGTGTTTCACAATCCAATTCTAGAAGAAGGGGGTAGAGAACATTTGTATTCTGTCGACAACGAAGTTGTTAATAATCTGAGAAGACACACTAGGGCATATGTGAAGAATATTGGAGGATTGCCGATCAACCCTGAATTTCCCAAAAGAGAATATAAAAGGAAATATCGTCCTATATTGGAAGACTCAGTGCTGGTTGGGGATTGGGAGGAACTTGTAGAAACAACCTTACAGGAGGTTGTACTACCTTTGAATCAAGTAGACCCAGATAATCTTCACAATTCTCCTGTTCACACTACTATTTTCTCACCCCCTCACTCTTGACCCAAACTCATGGCAGGCGTAAACGTAAATCAACCACCCAACCCACCGAACCCACCACCTGCCTGGAAAGCCAGATCACCTTTAAACCTAGCACCTCCGTTGCATGATTTACCCCAATCTTTTGAAAATATGCTGCCCAAATTCGACCCAAATGAGAAGATACTAGTAGACGACCACCTGTAAAGTTTCTATTTGGAAATAGAAAATTTAAGGGCTGGGGAGAATGAGGATGTAGTTTGCATACTTTTCACACACACCCTTAAAGGAACTGCAGGATCATGGTACTTTGGTTTTCCTGCAAACTCTATCACTGATTGGGATACCTTCGAGAGTATTTTTAGAAGTAAGTATGCGACCCAAAAGACTCATGCAACCATCATGAAAGGACTATGCTCCTTAAAGAAAGAGAGAAAGGAGGAGGTGCACAGCTTCACCCAAAGATTTGCAGCGTACCTCAAGACTTTTTCTGAAGCTGACAGACCTTCGGACAAAGTCCTGATTGAATATTATACCTTAGCTTTAGGACCTGAGTTGGCCATGTTCTCCAAAATGAAGGCCAAGCCCACTTTAGTAGAGACCTGTGACGAGGCGGAAAAAGTAGAGGCTAAAAGGGAAAGTATTGAAGATTATCCCAAATGATCAGGAGAGAAAAATGTGGGAAGGAAAGCCTTGTTGTTTACTAAGCCTAAGGAAGAGCAATCACCAGATTTTGAAAGTATGGAAAAAATGATGCAGAAGCTTTCTAACAGAATCATAGACTTGGAAAAGGAAAAGGAGGCCCAAAATTTCTACAAGCCCTATTACAAGAAATGGGAGGACAACAATCAATCCCAACCCCCTCCGCACAATTCGGCATTTATGAATGTAACAGAGGTAGGAATGGACAATTTTTGCACTTTCCACCAACAACCTCACTCTAAAAAGAATTGTCCTCAATGGATAAACTCAATGACGTTAGTGATGAATTAGCTGTTGGACTCTAAATTAACAGAAGATGGAGATGAAGAAAGAAAAGACAATAATACGTCAACGAAAGAACAAGAGGATGAGACCATGGTTCTATGGAAATTTGTCTCGTTATTCAATGCCAAGGAAGAAAGGGATTGGGAATATGAGGACGTCGTGGAAACAAATGTAACAACAAGAAGCCAAGGCTTGGTGAAAGAAGACAGTCTCATTATCCCAAAGATTAAAAGGCTTCAGAAAAATGTTAAGAAATTTTAAAATAATTCCTCAGCTGATAAAATCCCCGAATTCACCATCACCAGTCAATATCCTATACAAAAGGATACGTTTGCCAAGCCCAATGAAGAAAAAATGAATGTTGATAAATCACATGCCACCGAACCTCAGATGGATTATGACATTGTGGAAGATATAAAGAAGGTAAGGGCGAATGTCTCATTATTTGAAATGTGTAAGGTGTTGCAGCAGAAAGAAAAACTTTTGAAAGCACTTGAAGCATCAGAGGAGAGGATGCCCACTGACAATCAACCCAAAGAAGAAGAAGAAATCGGGGAAGAAAGCATTGGGGGTAAGTCTAAAAACAAGAATCCACCTTTCCTCCTCACTTTTGAAATTTTTAATCACAACGTACATAATTGCCTAGTAGACTCAGGGGCATCGGTTAACGTCATGCCAATATTAGTCTGCAAAAGGATAAATGGGCAGCCTAAGCCATCCACTTGGAGGGTTTTTCAATTGGATAGGATGAATGTGAAGGTAATTGGGGAAATGGAGGATGTCCTAGTTCTCCTATATTCAAATGATAAGGTGTGTCAAGTTATTGATATCGTGGTGGCTGACATACCAGATGCTTATGGGCTTGTTCTAAGAAGAGACTGGTCGAAAAAGCTAAATGGATATTTTTCCTCAGACTGGTCACATCTATGGCTCCCTTATAAAGGAAGCCCAAATCAAATCAAAATTTTGAGGGAGCCCCATATGAAATACAACGTTACTCAGCTTGAGGAAAAAAATGAACCAGTGGATTCTGTGTTGGGAAATTATTTTATTGAGTTAGAACCAGGAAATTACCAAGTAGAAGAAGCCAGTGATACATCAGACGCTCAGCCTGATCTCCTTCGGTTTTCACAGGATGATGAAATTGACTATAAAATAGTAAACTTAGCAGTAGGAGTAGATTCCCATACAGTAGTTAGTGATTTCTGGACACTTTTTTTTTATGGATCTAAAACGTTAGAAGGGTCTGGGGCCGACTGTGTCCTGATAGACCCCAAGAAGAACAAACCTTTTCTTTCATGTAGGTTAGAGTTTGAATGTACAAATAACATAGCTGAATATGAAGCGTTGGTCCAAGGTTTAAGGAAAGAAATCGAATTAAAGGTAAATATTCTAATTTTTTTGGGAGATTCTGAAATAATTGTAAAACAGATTCGGAATCAAATACATTGTATTTGTCCTCACTTAAAAGCTTATCAAAATGAGGTATGGGATTTGCTCAAATGTTTTAATGCATTTAATATTATATCAGTTCCAAGACTAAAGAATGCAACTGCTGACCTATTGGCCACAGCAGCTCCTAGGCTTGTGCCTACTAATAATCGGTGCTCCACTGAATTGCTTTTCAGGCCCTCGGTTCCAGACATAATTACCAACCTACAAGTGTTTTACGATGATCAACAGATTATAGAATGCTTAACGAATGACGAAGTATTTAAAGGGGTGATTATTGATGATGAAGAACATCAGGCTGAGCTGAAATTTGATAATTTCATCCCTAAAGGAGTCAGAACCTTAGAGCAGATGTTTGATTTAAATGAAAAATTTAGAAGACCAACAAACATGAAGACTCACAGCTCATCCCTACAGTTCGAATTGATAAATTTAGGGACTGAGACAAAGCCCAAATATGTGAATCCTAGAAAATGTTGTTCACCAGGAGAAAGAGATAAGTTCATCAGTATTTTTAATCAATATAAAGATGTTTTCGCCTGTACATATGAATATCTGAAGACATATGACACCATTATCATCCATCATGTTATCCCCATCAAATCTGGAGTCAAACCTTATCAGCAACCTTTAAGGAAAATGCACCCAAAGTTGGAGCCTCTAATCCAAAGTGAAGTTAAGAAATTATTGGATGCTAGAATTATTTTTAAGGTCAGACACTCTGAATGGGTTTCAAATCTGGTACCAGTAAGAAAAAAATCTAGAGAAATCAGGCTATGTGTGGATTTCAGAAATTTAAATCACGCTTCGGATAAAGAAAATTATCATGTTCCACCGATGGAGCAACTACTACAAATGGTCTCGGGTTCTGAACTATTTTCTTTATTAGACAGATTCTCAGGCTACAATCAAGTATTAGTATCCTAAGAAGACAGATTGAAGACAACATTCAGGACCAGGTGGGGAACCTTTGCTTACCGAAGAATGCCCTTTGGGCTTATAAACGTTGGAGCTACGTTCCAGAGGGATATGGACATAGCTTTCCACAGTTTGATTGGCCTTAGTGCTATAGTGTACCTCGATGATATTACTATATTCTCAAAAAGGAGAGAAGAACACGCGTTTCATCTAAAGAAGATTTTGGAACGCTGCTGGAAATATGGTATCTCACTCAATCCCAAGAAGTGTGTGTTCGATGTTATGGAGGGTAAGTTGTTGGGTCACGTAGTTTCAAAAAAGGGAATCTCTATAGACCCAGAAAGGATCAAGGCCATTGAACAGATCCCCTTTCCCCATAATAAAAAGGGGATGCAATCATTTATGGGAACAATAAACTTCGTGCGAATATTTGTGCCAGACTTCGCTCAAATTGTCAAACCTCTGCAGCAAATGGTGAAGCAAAGTGTACAATTCAAGTGGACTGAGGTTGAAAAGAATGCATTCAGCAAGATTAAAATTGATATTGTGCACGCACCCTCCCTAAAAAGCCTGAATTTTGATAAAGATTTTATTCTGTACATGTTCGCATTTGATGATTCGCTAGCAGCTGTGCTTACTTAGAAGCAAGATGGGGGAGATGAGTTCCCCATATCATTTATGAGCGCTGGTCTACAAGGGGCTGAATTGAATTACCCAGCTATAGATAAACAAGCTTACACAGTGTTCAAAGCAGTGAAACAATTCAGGCCCTACATATTAAAAAACCGGACTAAGGTAATCGTCCCACACCCAGCTGTAAGGTCTCTTTTCGTACAGAAGGAGTTAGGAGAAAGAAGGGGTGATTGGGTAACAGCTCTTCAAGAGTATGACCTCAAGTTCAAGCTAGCTTCTATAGTTAAAGGGCAAGGGTTGTGCAAATTAATGACTGAAAATAGAAACAATGAAGAACATGCCTAGGAAGACGAGGATGAATTACATCTGATGGATGTATTCCCTCTATTCACAGCCCCTGAATCTTGGTATTGATATCTTGTGCATTACCTTCAGATAGGATCATTTCCAGAACACTGGAATTCTAAGCAAAGAAGAGCGTTGCATCTTAAATCAGCCTCCTATCAAATTATTGAAGGAATGTTATTCAAAAAAAATTACGACGGAGTTCTTCTTAGATGCTTAGAAAAAGAAGATGCGAAGAAGGTAATGAAAAATTTGCATGACGGGCCTGTTGGGGGACATTTTTCAGGAGATACTACAATTCACAAAATTCTTAGAGTCGGATACTATTGGCCCATGCTTTTCAAATATGCACACGCCCATGTCAGGAAGTGCGACATTTGTCAAAGGTGTAGCGGAAGATAGCCTAAAGCAACTGGACCACTAAAGCCTGTGATGATCATGGAGCCATTCGAGCAATGGGGGTTGGATATTATTGGGGAGATAAAACCGAATTATTCCGTACAACACAAGTGTATTCTGACTGCAACCAATTACTTCACTCGCTGGGTCAAAGCCATCCCACTATGCAAAATAAATGAGGACACGGTCATAAATTTCCTGCAAGACCATATTATGACCAGGTTTGGAGTTCCAATTTATTTAGTCTTTGATAATGCTACTTAATTTTTGTCGATTAAATTAACTGCTTTTTCTCACGAGAAAAGAATAAAGTTGCATTACTCTGCCAATTATTATCCACATGGAAACGGCTTGGCTGAATCTACTAACAAAAATCTGATTAGGATTTTAAAGAAGAATGTGATAGAAAACCAGAGGATTTGGCACTCGGCGTTACCAAATGCCCTTTGGACGGATAGAGTCACCCCCAAGTCCTTGATAGGAGTGTCTCCATATACCCTTGTATATGGTAAAGAGGCCATTCTTCCCCCCAATATCATGCTACCCTCTTCCATAATAGCTCAAGAATCTAGAGGATCGGATAATGAAGTCTTGCAAATGAGGATATATAATCTCCTGAAGGTAGAAGAGTCTCGATATAAATCCATGGAGCGCTTTAAGCAACAACAGGAGGTAATAAAAAGATGGTTTGATAAACACAAGGCAGGAACAAAAGACTATGAAGTGGGAGATTTGGTTTTGAAGTGGGACCACCCCCATGATGAAAAAGGAAAACACACAAAATTCCAGCAGTTGTGGGTAGGTCCTTTCTAGATTGCGGCGAAGCTTGGCCCTTCAACTTATAGGTTGCAAGATTTACAAGGGTAGAAAGAGAACTTACCAGTAAATGGCCTAGTTCTCAAACCTTATTTTTCTTGAGTTTTGTTTGTGTTCTTCTACCTTGTATATAAATAATCTGGCCCGGCCGTCATTTTTGAGTCATGATGTTCATTTTTGTTTAGTTTAAATTTCTACCGATTTCAATAAAGGAGGAAAACCCGCGGTTGCATGGGGAACATCAGAATTTTGGAATGATTAGAGTTCTTGGGTATAATACTGTGTATTGTTGTTTATCTAAAAGAACTTCTTCCATTTTGGTAGTTTTCTAGAATAGCTATGTACGCATTGAAGTCATGCTCAATCCTTGTGAAATAAACTAGAATCAAAGGGTCTGGAATACTATTTTGAGGCTCCATCCATGTCACATTTAAAATGTACTAGGGAGTGACAGCAAAGGGCCCATGGAAAGAAGCAAGGTAAACAGTATATTAGATATAAATCATCCCATGCCATGAAATGAATGCCAAAAGACAGATAAGAGTCGAAAACTCCTATGAAAGCATTATATAACCATATAAGTACTAAATCGCTGAAATTTCCTATCCATCCATGAGCTCAAATGTGAATACACCTCTCACACAAAAGGACACTTGGGATAGAGGAGCCTGAATTGAAAATTCAGAAAGAAAGGCATGCAGGAGGACTCATATAAAAAGGACAAAAGTCCAAAAGCACAAAAAGTGCTAGAATGGCATGGGAATGAGGAACAAATGAATATTTCTATGTACCATATGCTACAATCCTATGGTGTCTAAGCTAGAAGCTACCTGAAGACAGAGGTAAGAATGAAATTTCATCTTTCGGCCTCAAAAGAGTTATCTTGACTTGGAAATCCTGGTTTCCACTCCCCCAAATCAGACTATCATCAATGATTAAAGGTACATATCTTTTCTATTTGAGAAATCCAGATAGCTGGAAGAATTCAATAGGTACGTTTATTGTTAAACAGTCGGTCACTCGAGGAATAATTGTCCAGAGATCTAGGTTCACCAGGTAATCGCCAATTGTTGCAGCTGCAACTATTTTCCCCAAATTTTTCAAGTTTTCCCCCCCTCATGATTTTAATGTTGCTTTGAATCGTTTGGACCCATAAAATTTTTGGTCATGCTTTAGTTTTGGATTATTTTGAATATTAACTCTCTTCCTGTTTTCAGAAATTGCTTATGTTTGAAATTGCTGTGGGTCGCAGATTTTAGAGTTTGTTTTTTCTAGTCGAAGATGAATTGGATCAATTGTTCTTTGTAAAGCTGTTGTTTCGGAGGTGAAACAGGTTTTGATCGTTGCTAAATTTTAAGGTTGTTCTGAACACTTAGTATTTTTATTGATCTGGCGTCAGAGTATGTTTTGATCGGAGGCTATTGTCTGTTTGCCTTCCAATGTTGCGGCTCCCAAAGAAGCTAAGTACCCATAATGTAAGTGCTCCACCCATCGATGCATGTCGGTTTTTAGTCGCATGTCTGTAGCCTTTCTTCTTCCGCCCTTGCGGCTGTGCAAAGCACTTGTCTTCCGACGTCGATGTCTTTCTGATTGTCAATTGGAAGCTTTCCTGCCCACATTTTAGGTCATAGCTCTTCCGACTTCGATAGGCTTAATGGTTTCACGGTACCCGTCACCTATTAAGACCCGCTTATGTGGCTGTAGATGAGACTACTCGGCCGATGTTTAGTGTTTAAGCTGCCGATGAGTTTTCTCTTTCCGTCATAGTTGTGATGGCATTTGTTAAGGTTCTCATAACAGTAATGCAGTACATGGCCTCTCTTGATGATTAACCGTTTTGGTTGGTGTAATTTGATGTTATTGAAAATGCAGTCCCAATGAATGACACATGGTTTTTAATTGCAGGTGGACTCAAGAGACTTATTCAGACCACCATGGCAGAAGGGAGCTAGGCAGTTTTCGCAAAGTTCGAACCAAAATCGGTAGGATCCCAAGGAGAGCCAGCAAAAGAGAAGGAAAAACCAATAGCGACAAAGGCCCAGACCTGGAAATATTTGTCAGTTACTTAGCAGATCATGAGTGCGCACAGAAAAGATAAAATGGGGATATTAAACGTCTTTGGGGACAGAAAGGTCACACGTTCAGGGGCAACCCAAGAAATTAGCTAATTTGTTTTAAATATAGGAAAGTTAGAACTTACAAGGGCTTTTCCCCGTGGACAAACTTGTGAACTATTGTTTGTAAGAGGAACTATTTCGTTTTACAATGAGAAATTGCAAATTTTGCCTGTTGGAGAAGGTGTTATGTGGAATGTTTCAATGTGATAAAATGAACAATGTTGAAGAGGAACTATTTCATTTTTTACTGTGTTTCATTAACTGTGAGAGCGTTCTAACCTTCTGAACCTATGTTCTTTTCCTGGATGTTCTCTAGTATATTCTGTGATGTTTTCCACTATGAGTAATGGGATTTTTTAACTGTTGATGAGCTATCTTATCATGTATACTTTTATTCATGTTTTAATGTTTTGGTTATAATAATAGCTATCTGTGATTTTCCATAACACCTGAACAGTATTGCATTACTCATGAATTAATATCTAGCTCTCTAGAGATAGGCTAGTTAGTACTCCTTTTCTTGCTTTATGTGTGATTTAGGTGCTTGTGAGTTTTAAGACGAAAGGTAAGAATCTGCGCATCACTTTGTGAATACTCCTGGCATTCTTTATCAAATATGCATGTTAAATAGGCAATTGCATATCATACTTTAAGTCTAAAATAACAAAAATATACACGGTGGATCGGGACACAACCGGTAAAACCTTTATTTTTGTTACTTGACCTACGGTAGCCAGACCGCAAACCGGACGGATTCCCTACACCAAACAGTCATGGGCTAATTAGGAACGTTGACTGGGGAGAATCCCTTGCTGTTTCCGCCTACGATTTTATAGGCCTCAACACATGGTAATTCCCAGAATGCAAAATCAGGTAGCTGATTCTCTATCCACTATTGCTGGGAATTTTAAAGTGCCTATCTAATCTAAGAAAAAATATAAAATTGAGATTGTAAATAGACATCCTATCCTTGAGAACTCTAAGTATTGGAAATTTTTTGCAAATGCCTTACAGATAAAGAGATTTTTGGAATTTCCAGATCAGTTTGTAAATACAAATATTGATACAGAAAATCACAATTCGGAAAATACCCAAGACGGTGAATAATTTGCAGGTCAAGGCATTGACCAGAAAAAAATTGAAAAACATGATTGGGGGTAAGGACATTATTTAGTTGAAAGGTAACTACATTCCCAAAGGTCTTATACCTCTAGAAACATTGTTTGGCCAGAATGATGTAGACAAATATCCTAAATTTCAGCCTAATGAAAATGATATTCAGGATCAAACTATTGGAACTGAAGATTCTCCTAAAGTAGTAAAACTTTCAAAAAAACTGCTTGCCGAAGATATGAAGAGATAAATTTAATTAACAGAAAACTATACTATTTTTTTTGCTTGGAGCTACGCAGATATGAAATAATATGACACCTCCATTATACAACATACCATTCCCACTATACCTAGTTGTTGTAGAGAAATGTTTCATATGGCTAGGGTTTAAGAGGCCATCAACATACTTGGGTTGAGAGACAGATGTATATAGTTCTACAAGTAAATGTAAACAATATTTAGAGATTAGAATGGTTCATACCTTAGCAAAATGAATGTTGATCCAAGAATCCTTTCAATCCTCATCTTGCTCCTCTTGCTCCAAGAGACTTGCAAAACAAATTTTACATTCTTCAAACCAATATGATTAAATGTAAAGCAATGATAATAAAAGCAATATGAAAACCTAATATGATTATCATAAATATTTGATCACAAACAAAAGTATAAAATACATTAGACAGTGATTTGGAAAGAATAAGGACATCACATATTTATTAAACATGGAACCAATACAAAGATACCTTCTCCAAGCTAGGCACCTCATGAAACCTTGATCTGGTTCTACTGCTTCTCTTCTCCAAGGAACTCAGCCTCCAAGCTCTACAACACAAGGATGGAAATCTAGAGAAAAGGTTGGGGGAATGGGTCCCAATTCCTCCATCATAACAATGCAAAATATCTATTCCCCTCTCATGGACATCTCCCCATCTATTTATACATTTATGAAGAGATAGGGTCAAATAGGGGTCAGTTACAACTTCCCAATTTAGTTCCATAACATTCCAAACCATCCCTAATTCGATATTTTTCATATTTTTATTATTTTTTACCACTACATGATGTATTTGTGGGTACCGTGAAGGAAAATTCGTGAGTATAGAGGTGAAACTTGTGGGTATGGTTCAAAAAAGTCTTGATGGTCAAAGATGCTCATTTTTAGGTTGATTCTAAGCATTTCTAGGCTTTAGAGTCTTCTAGAGAATTGTTCTTGACTTGAATACATTTCCAACAGTTTAGAGAAGAGTTAAAAAAAAGGTACATAAATTTGGATATGGATCCTCCAAGTTAGGTTTTTTCTCCAGTGACTTTCAATGACTTTTATGAAGTGTTGTCATGGAAGTGTCGACATGCAACGAAAACATGGGAATGTGGTCACATGAAGAGAGTGTGTCATTTTAGGATATAACAGATGCTTCTGAATGTATGAGGTTAGAGCAGAAGATGATAGCTGAAATACATTATAAAGGAATCAACTGATTATGGAGAGAGCAGAGAATCCAAGATCGAAAGGATCGAACAGAGGTACTTGAAAGAGTGATAAATGTCAGACAAAACTAATCTCTGGACATACACTTCCATATACAAATGATTTCCATAAATATACAGGCAGATCCAACATATGTATAACTAATGCATCTATCATGGTCGCTCTATATGCAAAAAGGCACCATATCAAATCTAAAGGAGTCATGGCTACAAATGAGCAAGGTGGATCCATGCTCAACAATTGGTCATAGCTATAAGAATACAAGGTGGATCTATGTCTCAGCAAATGTCATATTAAGTCTGACAAGGTCTTGCGCAACTCGGGAAATAGAAAAATATGATGATGCTACTATCAGCCCAAGGTATTCAATCCAAACCTCCTAAAGGTATGAATCCTAACGATGCGAATAAAAGAGCTGAAGTCGAACATGGAGGAAACCGTTTGATTACCGATCAATGATGAGAATTTTTAACAAACGTGAAAGAGACCACCATTAAATAAAATTGGCCCAAAGGTACCTAGTACATTCTAACAAGTGTGAATACAAGGTCTAGAAGTCGAACACTTGAAAAATCCATCGAGTAGAAGACAGTAAGGTATTCCCACTACCCAATAGAGAGGCAAATTGCTGCTGATGACTACAATCCCCAAGGTACTATAAGTTAATATAAATAGAATTTCGAGAGAAAGATGTGTTGACATCAATAGGAATAGATTCATTGGAAGGAAGGAATTTAGGCATCCTTCATCATCCAACATGAGGTAAGTCAGAGAATGATTGGACCAAGAGAAGGTACAAAGTTTTACGAAAAGAGACGTCGAAGACATGATGTAATGAACTGATACCAGGGAATGACCGACACAAAATTTCAAGGAAACTACACAATGGATGACAAAGGTTTATGCTTGAACAATGATCATGACACAAAAGGACCAATGATACAATTATGCAATGTAGGATACATTAACAAATTCCCCATATAATTGTAAAACAAGCCAACTAGAGGATTAAAAACTCTGAATCGAGATAAGGTTAAAATATGAGACCCAATTGTTGATAGAATCAATAATGGTGTTTTGTTCAAGGAGATGAGACTTGGTTCCATGATGTAAAATACATGTAAATGAACTTCCCCTTCCCACTTTATTGTAAAGGTTTAATTATTCCAAGAAATAAAACTCAACACCTTCTTCATTTTTGACAAGATTGAAGAAGAAACAGAAGAATGCTTGATAAAGCACTGATTCCTAGATTTTATGAGATCAAATTAGTGGATTCTTGATGGTGTTTTCATAGTTTTGAGAGTCTGAAAATTCCAAAGAAGACTTCAAGGGGGTTATTTTTCATAAAGTTAGTCTCCTAAGTCCAAAAAAGTGTAAAACAATACAGGGGAGAACTCTCTTAGTCCAAGCAAACTAAGGAATGCCTTTTTCGTAGTTAGTCGGAAAGGTCCAAAAAAGGGTTAAACTATAACTAGATCGACGTTCCTTCATAAGTGAGTAGAATGCTCTAGTTTTAACGAGTGTGAAGGAAATCAATATCACTCAGAAAGTTCCATTTATTTATGCGAAAGGGATTGACAAGAGTAAACTCAATTTTTTTTTCTTACGGTTTAGCAAGCATGAGAAAGTCATAAAGTACGCTCAGAATATTTTTCATGTTTAGGTCCAGAGCACGAAAAAAAAAAACTAAGCTCTAAAAGGGTCCTTTTCTATAATTTTATTCCTCTAGTTCCGGAAAAGAGATAAACCTATTCCCTAATATACTCTGCTAAATTCTAAAGAAAATAGAGTGTTCATTTTTCATAAATAATCCACATGGTCCAAAAAAATGATAAACTACCACCAATGTGGATGATTGTTCAATTTACCTTAACGAGTCTGAACAAACAAGTTCACTCGGCAATATAGTCAATTTTAAGAAGTCAAACCAGGGCTTAAATATAACTCCATATATTTCCTATGACTTTTTAACAAGTCTAAAAAAGTGAACTCACAGCCTCCTTACAGTTTTTAATGAGCTCAAAGGAGAGAAGGAAAGAATTCTCTAAATGCGCAGAGATGAGTTTGAGAGGAAGGAGAAATGAGTTCCAAGCACAAGGAACATACCTAAGTATAATGCAAGGAACATGAGGAAGATAAAGACACTTGGTGAACGTCTCCTTAAGGAAAAAAGGTGTCAAGTTGAAAAGGAAAAATGATGCAAGGCTGAGCGGTGATGAGAACAGAGACAAGGGATTATATAATGAGTTAAAAATGTGGAATCCGACATCAGTCTCATTAGCGTGAGCAGGGCACATGAAAATGCAGTTACAACTTGAACAACAAACTGATTTCAATAAATAGGTGTGAATCCAGCTAAGAATACTATCTCCAAGAAACAACAACATCATAATCACATTCAGAAGAAAAGATCTGATGCAGGTCACTTTGGCATAAACACATGCAATTTTGTTATCTTCTACATAAGGTGTAGTCAAGGAAGAATCAATGAAATAGGACTCTATAGTGCCAAGATCCTAGGATTTATTATAAATAAGATCAAACTTAGAAGAAAATAAAAAATAAACAAGGGAGATAGAGTCTTTAAGAACAAACTCTGTATCAAAGGAATTGAAAAAATTAATATGAAAAATCAAACTCGTCAGGATCACTGACTTGCTGCTCAAAGGGAGAGTTCAAAGACTAAACAAGACTAACATAAGAAGATCAATCAATGGAAATATAATTATTATGAAAAAAATAAGGGTTAGACTTAGTCACAACTGAACCGACGTCCAAAAGAAGGTCAGACCGTATCCAAGACTCTAGGAAGACTTCATCAGATGGAAGGAGACCATCCTAGATAGGACACATGTCTAAGATTTCACTTCGATCAACAGATTCAAGAGAAGAATCCACAGTCTCTATAGGATGAATCCCTTGGTCAATTGTTGGGACCAAGTATCGAGAAGGTAACAAAGAACACATAGGATTCTTCTCAGTAGAAATTGAATGCAAGGGATATGAGGTCGCATAGCTCACCCATGGCGGGGTAGTGTCTATTAAGACACTGGGAATCAATAAAGGAAAAACCTGGTCTCTAGTTGGGCCAGGAAAGGGATCAAGAAAATCCAACTAATCAATAGTGACAATTTAATCGCCATGATTAAAGTACATCACATGAAAAAAAGTGGACACCACATCCTGCATGGCATAACATAATCACACCCGAGGAGCATATTGAATTCCAAGAGGTCTTCTATCACCATGAAATCAACTAAAATGGTCTTCCCACCCAAAGTAATAGGTGTTTGAGCAATAATTCCCAAGGTTCTACTAGTTCTTCTATCAAAATCCAGTAACTTACTAGTTGTTTACACAAGGCTAGGAGATCCCGTGCCTCACCAAGTATGAGTATAAAAAATACTAACCGAAGCTCCTTCATCAACAATACAATGAGAAATTGTGTATTGTCCAACTTTGACCTTTATTGGGAAAGGTGCATCAGAAGGAAGGTGCGGCTCAACTAGGATATCCTAATCAAAGGAAGCAATCCGAGAGCTTGGTGGGGGTTCATCCGAAGTGAGTTTAATACCCCCTTGTTCAGTAAGGTATGAACTGGAAGTGAAGAAAATGTGACTAGTAGACACTTCAGTCTCCAAAGGAAGAGTGGGATTGTTCGACAATGGAATCGATTCAACCACTTCATGAAAATCACTCTGCGAAGGGAGAGTGGGATTGGAAAAAGATGACATTGGTTCAATCACATAAGTATAACTCTTCGAAGAAGAGTGGGGTGAACCAAAGACTGAGAAGGTTCTGCCACTACATAAACCAAAGGTTGGGTAGGTGCTTTAGAAACTACAATTTGTTTAGGAGAAGTAAATACTTGAGTTTTAGAACACACTCTTTACACCTCTGTGATAGTAGGGCACTAGTGAGTAAGATGATCTCCCTCACATAGCTTACAAGGGAGCTTCATTTTTCACTTCGAACAACTAGTTTTCTCAACGGTGTCAACATGACTCGTAGTGGATAACTATTTACCCCTAACATGACCATCATAGGTTGGGTGACTATGTCCAACTTGACTAAGAGAGGATGGTTGTTGAGATACTTCAAGATGCTAAAAAATGAGATGAACTTGGAACCAAAGTCTTTGTACCTCTGGAATGGTAGGACATTTATAAGTAAGGTGGTCTCCCTCACAAATATTACAAGGAAACTTGGTCTTGTGTTTTGAATGCTTAATCTCTTCAATAGTGTCAACATGACTCGTAGTTCCTGACTCTTTTCCCTTAGCATGACCATTATAGGCTAAGAGATTCCCCCCAACATGACCATTAGAGACTAATAAACTGGGTCCAACATGACCTGCATAGGTTGGATGTGTACGATCAGAATGCTTCGCATAGGTTGAGTGTGTGACCCCAACATAAAATGCATAGGCTAGGTGGTTGGGACCAACATAAACTGCAGAGGTTGGGTAACTAGATCCAACATGACCTATAGAGGTTGGATAGGGTTGTTCAACTTGAACAATAGAGGTTGAACGGGTTCCCTCAGCATGAACTACATAGGCCGAGTGACTTGATCCAACATGAACTGCAGAGGTTGGAAAGGTTCCCTCAGCATGAACTACAGAGGCTGGGTGGTGAGATTCAACTTCACCTATAGAGGTTGAATGGGTGCCCCTTGATTTTAAGTGTTCTTCCTATTATTCCTTCTTTTACTCCTTTTAAACTATTGGTTACTAGTATCCATACTTTCACCGCATGAGGTAGAAGGAGGAGAGGCAACTATAGGCGAAGGGGAAGCACTTTCTTGATTCCCTAGATATAAGGAGCTTACTTGAGAAGCATCAGGGGAATTTATGATAGTTGGAGTGGAGAAAAAAAACACGGGTAGCCCTAGGGTGAATCTAGGTAGATTCAAGGTGGCCATCAAAGGTGTTAGTGATTAAGCAAAATATGAAGAAACTTTAACTTTAAAACTTTAATTCATAATAACAGTGCATATAAATCTCATCAATAATCCAAGGACATAAATCAAACCATATAACACAATATATACCCTCGGAAAACCCTCTACAGATACAAAGGATAAAAATCCCAACAAACGATCTTAGAGTATGATAGATTATTAGCATAGAATGATTACAACAAAATAGTAGATTGCTTTCACCGAGAGGACCAGAGAGAGGAGATCTAATGGAACATCGTATCTAATTTTCCAAGTGCATATCACTTTAATAACAAGTCAAATTAGGTTTTACAACAAAAATAGAATGGTTGCATGTAGCAACAACTTGTTAACACTTTGTCATGTCCCCATGCCTCCGACCGGCGAAGAGGACGCGACTACAAGCTTCAAACACATAGGCTAAGATCCCCATGAACATGTACATGCATAAAAATGCTAAAACAGAATGTTGAAGCAAACGTATTGAAGTAGAAACATGCACACATGAACATTTATCATGCATAGATGCAATTATCTATCAGACACAGCAGAAACATCATACATTCATACAAGCATTCATTCAACATGTCCATTATAGTCATTAACAGTAGATATAGTTGCGGAAGTAGAAATGGACAAGAGCACTTATCTTATGAATAACTTGATCCGTAACCAGCTACGTTGCTGCAATGTTCCACCCAACCATAGGCCAGCATGCTCCTTAATCTCTCAGCGGCGCTGCCACCCCCGAGCTGGGCATGATTCTCCAAGGAATAAGGGAACTAGCAGGCTTACACATAGCCAAGGGTATACAAAACACAGCCAAGCCAACACAGTTGGGTTTATTAGGCCATCAAGGAGTTGGGAAAGGCTAAATGCTAAGCTGGTGAGCTCATTGCAGAGCTAGGAGCACCTACACCAGAACTAGCCTAACCTCTAAGAAACCGACACACACCAAACACAAGGAATCAGTCCCTTCTCTACTACATAGTCCCTCCAGCCCTGCATTCCCTTCCAGTGCTATTCAGGGGCGATGGAGAAGAAGGCCAGCCCTCTAGCTTTGTTTGTGTGGTTTCCAGCCACCAGGTTTGTCAAGCAAAACTAATCCCCCATCCCTACTCCCAAAACAGTCTGAAGACTAGCCATTGCACACATGCAATTAAATTAGCTGTCATAGCTTAAACAGGGAAAAACGAATCCCAAGAAATTACAAAGTCCCAAACGTATCAACCAATGTGGGGAAAAACACCATCCAAAACGTGAACAACGAGCACAGCTCACAACTTGGGAAAAACAACAGCTCGTTTCACACAATCAAATCCACTGGGGAAGATTTACACAGACCACAATGGGGAATAGATTACAGTTCTCGTAGCTTGCTGCGTGAGTAAACAACAACGCAAAACATAGAGCATTAGAGAAGATTACACCCAATTCCAAATGCGGGTCCATAACACACCTGATTTCCTCGCTGGAGAACATTGTGACTGACAGTGGGGATGACTCCTCACTCCTGGCTGCATGAGATCAAAATAGGAAAGAAGCCGGTGCGTGGAAAACAACCAAACTTTTGTGAGGCACAAACAGGAAATGGATAGGCATGAGTAGGAAGCGCATGAGCGTGAGAAACTTCTGCTCCTACGTGAGGATGAGCAGCAAATCGTGAGGAACAAACAGATCGCCGTGAGGCCTGTGTAGTGGAGGGTGCGTGAGCAGTTTTGCATAGTTGCGGGGAGAATGCAGCAGTGAGTTTTCCTGGAGTGATGGCGATGGTTTCTTTTGCCCTTCCCAAGTCAACCATTGTGGAGTGTGTGTGAGGGTGAGGACTAACAGTCCTACCACCCCACTCCCAAAGACCATAACTACCTCAACCACTAGAAGCCATTCTCAATGAAAGTGGTTGGAATAAAACAAGGGAAGATGGCACATGGGTTTTTCTCTCATTGGCCAAGGTTTAGCAATTGCCCCCACCCTTATCCTTGTGAAAATCATGCCCTTTTCTCATTTTAGTCTTCGTGATCGTAGTTGGTTGGGTTCATTTAATTAATTATAGATGCATATTTACATGATGACAAGCATAATATATGCCGCATGCCCCGATATACCATCGATGACAATTTAAATCCAAATCATAACCGATCAACAGTGGGGCCTTGGACTTTAGCTCCACACCATGATCATTTACAATATATACATCATCATATACATCAAATGCAATGGGGTCAAAACCGGGGTGTTACATTCCCCTCCCCCTTCAATAGCACTGTCCTCAGTGCTTTACAAAATTGAACAAAATGCTACATTGGTATCACCTTAGTGTTCCGCAAAATTGAACAAAAATGGATGTGCCAATCGCATGGCATCCTCCAGCTCCCAAGTGGCCTCTTCAGGTCCATAGTGCTCCCATTGCACCTTTACCTGCCCTATGGCTCGGTTCCGGAGCATGGTGACCTTCTTGTCGAGGATGCACATTGGCTCAATTCGGAACTCTCCCTCGGGTTCCACCTGAATCACATCCCAATTTATCACATGGTTAGGATCATGTACATATCTCTTAAGAAAAGAAACATGAAAAACATTATGAGCTCTAGTGCTAGCAGGAAATGCAAGTCTATATGCAACTGGCCCTATTCTTTCAAGCACTTCAAATGGCCCACAGTATCTAGGTGACAACTTGGCACAACTTCCAAGTTTCAAGGAACTCTTCCTTGCCCTCACTCTGAGGTAAACATGATCTCCAACTCTGAACTCTCTGTTCACCCTATGCTTATTTGCATAGCTTTTCTGTCTAACCTGTGCTGCTTTCAGCTTCTACCTGATCTTTACAACCTCTTGCTCCATTTCCTTGAGCAATTCTGGCCCAAGCACAATCCTATTCACTGGATTATCCCAAGTCACTGGTGTCCTACACCTTCTTCCATACAAAGCTTCATACGGACTCATCCCCAAGGATGCTTGATGTCCATTGTTATAAGCAAACTCTACCAAGTGCAAGTAATCTTCCCACTTGGTTGGTTTGTCCATTACGTACATGTGAAGCATGTCTTCAAGCACCTGATTAACTCTTTATATCTTCCCATCTGTCTGAGGATGGTATGCAGTGCTGAAGTTTAGCCTTGTACTCGAATCTGCAAACAACCCCTTCCAAAAGTTGGAAGTGAACTTGACATCTCTGTCAGAGACTATTGCCTTAGGAAATCCATGCAATTTGAAAATCTCCTGCATGAAGATCTTTGCAATGTCATCCGTCTGATGCATAGACTTAACTGGTATAAAATGTGCTTCCTTAGTCAACTTGTCGACCACAACCATGATAGAATCATGTTGTCTCCAAGTCATCGGCAATCCTGTAATAAAATCCATGGAAATAACTTCCTATTTCCATTCCGGAACTAGCAAAGGATGCAACAAACTTGCTGGATGTTGATGCTCAACCTTTCCCTGTTGACATTTCATACACCTTGAAATGTACTCAGCCATATCCTTTTTCATTCCTGGCCAAAAGTACTGCTTTCTAGCTGTAGCAATTGTCTTCTGATATCCTAGGTCACCAGAATACGGAGCTTGATGGATTTCATCCATAACGACTCTCCTCAAATATGCTACATTTGGAATATAAATTCTACCTTTATAAGTGAGAAGTCCATCTTCTTCCAACTTATATCCCTCATACCTCTTCTCAAGACTCTGCTGCTACAATTTTCCTTTTACCTGCTCATACAATTCATCTCTAGCAGCATGACTAACAACCTACTGCCTCAAATCTGCTTGGTAAATACTAAGAGATGCCACATGCATTTCCTGCACCTTCCTGCTGAGTGCATCAGCCACCTTATTTTCTTTTTCCTTTATGTGCTTGAGTTCAAAATCAAATTCACATAAAAATTCCAGCCATCTTGCTTGCCTAGCATTCAAAGTAGGATGATCAAATAGATACTTCAAACCACAATGGTCTGTTCTGAGCTCAAATCTTCTACCCATCAAGTAATGTCTCCATATCTTGAGAGCATGTACTATGGCTGCAAACTCTAGATCATGAGTGGCATAGTTCTTCTCATGTTCCTTCAACTTTCTTGACTCATAACATATCATGTGGTTGTCCTGCATAAGGAATCCTCCAAGCCCTTGTCCACATGCATCGGTACACACCACAAAGTCTTTCTCTGGATCTGCAACCTTCAATATGGGTGCACTAGTGAGAATATTCTTCAACCTCTGGAAACTTTCTTCACACCTCGATGTCCATTCGAACTTCATCCCCTTATTTTGCAAAGAAGTGATAGCATGTGCAACTTTGGAGAATCCGTCAATGAATCTCCTGTAGTATCCTGCAAGTCCCATAAAAGATCTTACATCTATCACATTTCTTGGAGTAGGCCAATTCATAATGGCTTCAACCTTTTCAGGGTCCACAGATGTACCCTCCTCTGAGATAATGTGATGCAAATACTGAATTCTATCTTTATAGAAGTCACACTTTCTTAGTTTTGCATACAACTGATGCTCCCTGAGCAATTTCAATGTCAATCTCAAATTCTCTTCATGCTCTTCCTCATTCTTAGAATAAACAAGAATGTCACCAAGGAAAACAAGAACAAACTTGTCCAAATAAGACACTATTCATAAGGCACATAAATGTAGCTGGTGCATTTGTGAGGCCAAATGGTACCACTACAAACTCATAATTCCCATAACTTGTCCTGAAGGCGGTCTTATGAATGTCTTCATCCTTGATTCTCACTTGATGGTAACCAGACCTCAAGTCAATCTTGGAAAATACCTTTGATCCTCTCATTTGATCAAAGAGGTCATCAATCCTAGGCAAACGATATTTATTCTTCACAGTAACCTTGTTCAACTGTCTGTAATCAATACATAACCTGATTGTACCATCTTTCTTCTTTACAAACAGAACTGGTGCTCCCCAAGGAGACACACTCGGTCAGATATACTTCTTTTCCAACAACTCTTGCAGTCGCATCTTCAATTCTAGCATTTCCGGGGTACTCATCCTGTAGGGTGCTTTGGACACTAGTGCTGCTCCCGGCACAAGTTCAATTGTGAAATCAATGTCCCTCTTTGGAGGAAGGCCTAGAATCTCATCAGGAAACACATCCCTGAATTCCTGTAACACCTGATAGTCCTCCAACCTGGAAGTTTCATCTCTCGATTCCTCCAAAATCTGAGCTGCATACAACTGGCAACCCTTCCTACAGAAATTCTTTAACTGCATTGCTGAAACCTGCCTTACTGAAATCACCTTTGGAATACCTTTCACAACTACTAGGTTCCCTTCTTCATTTATGCATTCAAAAGTCTTATTGTAACAATCAAGCTTCACCCTGTGAGCTTCTAACCAATCCATTCCAATGAGAACATCATAGGAACCAAGTGGTAGAACATTCAGATCTACACAAGTGGCCAATCCATTCATGACCAATGGACATTTCTCTACCACTTCACTGACCTTTCTCTTAGTTCCAGTGGCTAGCTGAACTAACCAAGACTTCCCATGCTTTACTTTCTTAAAAGCACAAATATCCGCTACTCTAGGGGTAATGTAACTGTGCGTAGAACCGAGGTCAATCAAAATAGAAATAGATTGCTCAACAATCTTACCTGCTACTTCAACCACAGTTGACTGGTGATCTGCTTGGCAGTCCTCCAGTGATGCATAGATCCTAGGGATTGCCCTTGCTACTTGACCCACTGTTTCTACTTCTTGAACATTATAAGCTGGCCTCGCACTCTCATTCTCGAGTGGACAATTCCTGTGCATGTGGTCCTCTATTCTGCTATGGATCCTTAGGCTTTTCTCTTGTCACTCAAACTAGTTTACTTGCAGCTTGAGATGGATGCTTCTGTTGATTCCTGAAGTTATAAGGTTTGAAACCTTTCTTTCTTTGGTCAAACTTCTCGTTCTTCTTATCCTTCCATGCCTTGTGGTAATCAGGTTTACCTTTGCCTTGCTCATAGCAATACTTGGATTTTCTTATTGCTTCTTCAATAGTTCTTGGTTCATAAAACTCAATTCTATCTTTGTAATACTGAGGTAATCCACTCAGAAAATGGTGGACCTTCACTTTTTCATCTTTGATGTACCGTACATACCTCAACAGCTCCAAAAACGTATTTGCATACTCTTCCATGGTCTGCTGTCCTAATCTCAACTCATGGAACTCCTTAATCTTGTCATCATAATACCTGTCAGAGAAGTACTTCTGCTTAAAATACTTCTTGAACTGTTTCCACTTAAGTCTCCTTTCATTGATCCTCTTTACTTGTTTGAAGTGTTCCCACCAAATGGATGCTTTTCCATGCAAATTGAATATGGAAACTCTTGCCTTCATGTTTATTGAATAATCATGCACTTGAAAGTACTTCTTTATCCCAAGAAGCCAAGCTTCAGCCTCTTGTCCAGTCTTTATCTCGCCATCAAATGTAGGAGGTTTAGTTTTCTTAAATTCATCCCTAGAGCGATCCCTATGGTGTCTCTTTCTTTTCCTTTTATGAGAAGAAGAACCTGAATCCCCACTGGATTCTTCAGAATCAGATGATCCACTAGAAGTCCTTCTCCTTCTCTTGGTACTGCTCTTACTGCCTTCTGGTCTTGCTGTACCTTGTCCAGAATCTATCTTCCTTTGAAAGTCTGTCAAACTCTGCAACATTGCAGCATTCAATTGATGCTGCTCTTCCTGGGATTTGATCAAGCTTCTCATTGTGGCTGCAACATCTGACGGTGTCTCCTGGAATCTCCTTCCATTAGACTCAATGTCATCATTCCTGTTACGGACATTTTCTCCCATGGCATCTCTTGATCGCTCATAAAAATCCCAAGCATCATACCCATCATGGGTTCTCATACTGAACCACCACTTACTTGTCAAACTGCACTAACTGGAATACTTCCATGGGAGGTGACTATGATTCTGCAAACATGTTAGTAACATAACCGTTATATACATAACATCGATATAAATCAGAATCACTTACCTTCTCTTGGAAAAATCATAAATTACAAATTTTCCCAACACAAGATTTCTTCATCAAAGAATGTCTATCTAAGGGGGATGATGGGGGTCAAGGGGGATTTCCCCCTTGTGGTTTAATTTTCACACAATCTTGCGCATAAGATCGCTGCCACTTTTCTCCTTTTCAGCCCTGAAATTTCACTGAAAAACCACTGAAAATTTCTCTGAAAAATAGCTGAATTTTCCCTTGTTCAATCGGGTTTCTTTCGCCAATTATTCTTCCATATAATTGGCTCCTCTTCCCTTATCTCTTCCACATAATCGGCTCCCAGAACCGCTAATTCTTCCGCAACGGCGGCTCTGGGAACTGCTAATTCTTCCACAACGGTGGCTCTGGGAACTGCTAATCGAGGATGATTTTAAGGAACCATACTTATTTAAAAGTGTATAAATGTTGGCGAATATTACCAATTCTTAAAATGCTAATTATAAAATGATTGGTGATATTTTTCAAAAAATATTTTAATTTCCAAGGATTTTATATCGTTTATATAATAATTTGGCAATTTTTAGGGTGAAAAAATTTTACCCCATCAAAATTGGGCGAAACGGGGCTTCAAAAAATGCAAAATGGCAAATCTTTTTTGGGAGAAAAACATGGAAAATAGCCCACTGGGCTAAGATTCGCCCCTAAAATTATCCCTACTGCTAATTCTTCCAATGTTTCGGCGGTCTCTCCTGTCGAAAGACTTAACGGTTTTGCTTCCGCAACGGCAGCTCAGGAAACGCTTTCTCTTCCGAGTGGCAACGACAGTCTTTCTGATCGAAAGAATTAAGGATTTTGCTTTCACAACAGTGGCTCGCGAAACACTTTCCCTTCCGATTGGCCGCTCCTTCCTTAAAGAAATTTTTAGCTTCAGGCGTCGGCGGCCGTTTGGATCGGAAGCCTTAATGCTTTCGCTTCCGCAACGGCGGCTCGCGAAAAGTTTTTTTTTATATTTTTTTATTTCCGATTGGCAGCTGTTTACTTGGAATAATTTTTAAACTTTTCTGCGGCGTCAACAGTCTTTCTCATCGGCTGGCTAATGGATTTGGCTTCCGCAACAGTGGAACACCAAACCGCTATTTCTTCTAACGTTTCCTTCCAACGACTTCTCCATCGGGCAGGCTTCCGCCTAACTCCTCCGCAATGGTGGAAGTCTTTCTGCCTAACTTTTCCGCAATGGCGGAAGTTAAATCCATTAATTTTTTCGATGTGGAACACTTAGATGACTTTTCGTGGCTTTCTCCAAACTTTTTCGGTGTCGACGGTCCTCATCATCGGAAGCCTTAGGGCTTTTGGATTCTGCAACGGCGAAAGTCCCTTCCGCTAAATATTCTACAACGATAGAACACTTGGAAAAAAAATTTCCGTGGTTCTCTTCAACCGTTCCGTCAGACAGACTTTCGCTACCGCAGAAGTTTGAACCTCTAAGTCCTCCGACTGTCAACACTTAGGCCATTTTAAAATTTTCCAATCATCCATTGATTTTTGCTGGGCAGAATGAGATACAACCTCTGTCAGTTGCTCCTTATTGGCCCATAGAGGCCCATTGTTGCCAACATTGCTCTGATACCATACTGTCACGTCCCCATGCCTCCGACTGGTGAAGAGGATGCGACTACAAGATTCAAACACATGGGCTAAGAGCCCCATGAACATGTACATGCATAAAAATGCTAAAACAGAATGCTGAAGCAAACGTATTGAAGTAGAAACATGCACACATGAACATTTATCATGCACAGATGCAATTATCTATCAGACATATCAGAAACATCATACATTCATACAAGCATTCATTCAACATGACCATTATAGTCATTAACAGTAAATATAGTTGCGGAAGTAGAAATGGACAAGAGCACTTATCTTATGAATAACTTGATCCGTAACCAGCTACGTCACTGCAACGTTCCACCCAACCATAGGCCAGCGTGCTCCTTAGTCTCTCAGCGGCACTGCCACCCCCGAGCTGGGCATGATTCTCCAAGGAATAAGGGAACTAGCAGGCTTACACATAGCCAAGGGTATACAAAACACAGCCAAGCCAACACAGTTGGGTTTATCAGGCCATCAAGGAGTTGGGAAAGGCTAAATGCTAAGCTGGTGAGCTCATTGCAGAGCTAGGAACACCTACACCAGAACTAACCTAACCTTTAAGAAACCCACACACACCCAACACAAAGAATCAGTCCCTTCTCTGCTACACAGTCCCTCAGGCCCTTCATTCCCTTCCAGTGCTATTTAGGGGTGATGGAGAAGAAGGCCAGCCATCTAGCTCTGTTTGTGTGGTTTCCAGCCACCAGGTTTATCAAGCGAAACTAAGCCCCCATCCCTGCTCCCAAAACAGTCCGAAGACCAGCCATTGCACACATGCAATTAACTCAGCTGTCACAGCTTAAACAGGGAAAAATGACTCCCAAGCAATTACACAGTCCCAAACGTATCAACAAATGTGGGGAAAACCACCATCCAAAATGTGAACAACGAGCACAGCTCACAACTTGGGAAAAACAATAGCCCATTTCACACAATCAAATCCACTAGCGAAGATTTACACAGACCACAATGGGGAAGATATTACAGTTCTCGCAGCTTGCTGCGTGAGTAAACAACAACGCAAAACACAGAGCATGAGAGAATATTACACCCAATTCCAAATGCGGGTCCAGAACACACCCAATTTCCTCGCTGGGGAACAATGTGACTGATAGTGGGGATGACTCCTCACTCCTGGCTGCGTGAGACCAAAACAGGAAAGAAGTCGATGCATGGAAAACAACCAGACTTCCATGAGGCACGAACAGGAAATGGATAGGCGCAAGTAGGAAGCGCGTGAGCCTGAGCAAGTTCCACTCCTGCGTGAGGATGAGCAGCAAATCATGAGGAACAAAAAGACCGTCGTGAGGCCTATGTAGTGGAGGGTACATGAGCAGTTTTGCACAGTTGTGGGGAGAATGCAACTGTGAGTTTTCCTGGAGTGATGGTGATGGTTTATTTTTCCCTTCCCAAGTCAACCATGGTGGAGTGTGCGTGAGGGTGAGGACTGACATTCCTTCCACCCCACTCCGAAAGACCATAACTGCCTCAACCACCAGCAGCCATTCTCAATGAAAGTGGTTGGAATAAAACAAGGGAAGATGGCACATGGATTTTTCTCTCATTGGCCAAGGTTTAGCAATTTCCACACCCTTATCCTTGGGAAAATCATGCCCCTTTCTCATTTTAGTTTCCACGATCGTAGTTGGTCGGGTTCATTTAATTAATTATAGATGCATATTTACATGATGACAAGCATAATATATGTCGCATGCCTCGATATACCATCGGTGACAATTTAAATCCAAATAATAACCAATCAACGGTGGGGCCTTGGCCTTTAGCTCCACACCATGATCATTTACAATATATACATCATCATATACATCAAATGCAATGGGGTCAAAACCGGGGTGTTACACACTTAGAACATGATCCATCTTTAATCATGCACCTCATACTGATATGGTTTCAAGCTGGCACTCCATAATTATCTTCCACATGAATATATGTGCCTTCCATTAATTAACTAACTCTAACTGAGTAGTTAACTGAGTTGAACTGAATTGTACTACATGCAAATGAATGGAACTGAGTGTAACTGCATACAATTGAGTGTAACTAAACTGAACTGAATGTAATTGAACTAAACTGAATGTAACTAAACAAAATTGAATGTAACTGGACTGAACTGAAAGTAACTGAACAGAATTGAATGTAACTAAACTTAACAGAACTAAATGTAACCGAACAGTAACTAAATGTAACTGAACTGAACTGAATGTAACTGAATGTAACCAAACAGAACTAGTGCTTCTCCATAAGTGTTTATTTCCAACAATCACTTGCATAAGTTAAGGATTTGATTCCTTAATTAACTGAACTTGTTTACCATGACTGCAATTCAAATTCTCTCTTTATCTCTGTGCTTCTATTAAATATATTTGCATGGTCCATGTGTGTTTTCATTAAATAATAATCTTTACCATATCATACTCATAAGATCATTTCCAAACCTATGATCATATGTATTGCCTCGGGTCATATAGTCACATGCTAAAGTAAATCACTCTAGGGGTAGCTAATCCCCAAGGGATACTTCTAGCACATGTTGACCATGACTGGCCATACACCACATAGTATATCTACTTTACATAGTAAAGCATGCCACCTCACAACATGAGGATATTCATAGGGCTACACAAGCCTACTGTCCACCTCAACCATATCAACCATATGAGGATATTCATAGGGCTACACAATCCTAGTATTCACCTCAACCATATGAGGATATTCGTAGGGATACACAAGCCTACTATCCACCTCAACCATATGAGGATATTCATAGGTATACACAAGCCTACTGTCCACCTCAGTCATATGAGGATATTCGTAGGGCTACACAAGCCTACTGTCCACCTCAACCATATGAGGATATTTGTATGGCTACACAAGCCTACTGTCCACCTCATCCATATGAGGATATTCATAGGGCTACACAAGCCTACTGTCCACCTCAGCCATATGAGGATATTCGTAGGGCTACACAAGCCTATTGTCTTGATATTAATCACAAGACTGGAGAATGACTCCTAATGCTGTAATCTCAACACTCCCTCTTAGCGAGGGATACATTCTCTGCCATACCAAGATTATCTCGGAAGTGTTTAAAATTCATCGCAAATAGAGGCTTGTCACAATTTTTCAATCTTCTCATCAGTACCTATGTACTTGAAATCATGACCATGACTTCAATGAAGTAAAACTTCATCTCGAATGTGTTTTATCGTAAAACACATATAGGGTTTCGAGAAAGCTTGACTATTAACACCTAATGACTATAAGGTCAAGTCTTTCACCCTAGTAGGTAGCTTCCCAAGCTACACCACTCCTCATTGTGTAGTACTATCCACAAAAAACACATTTTTCTTTTGTAGTACTCTCATACATACATATTTCTTCTGTAGTACTAGCCACAATACGTTTAGCTTTTGTAGTACTAGCCTCAAATTACATCATTTACCTCAGGCTAAAACAATAGCTGGATAACACAATCAATTAATAGGTCTTCCATGTATCAAATAAAATAAAGAGACTATTCTAATGTAACTCAAAGGTACTCAAACATATGCTTAGTAGTAAGCATAAAATACAACAGGTCTACTCAAAGACCAACCAACGACTTACACAAAGTAGCATCATCTAGATCCAATTTAGAATAAAGTTTCTCTAAACTAGAAACCATGGATTTTTTAAATCCATCACATACAACATTATACAAGAAATGTATAATAACAGACAGAAAGAAAGACTTATCTTTTCTTTCACTCTTCAACATTTGTTGACATCTTGAATCTTCTGTTACCTGGAGAAGTTCTTTGTGAGCATGCCATTATCTGTAATTCTCTTCAAGTCATGATCACTTTCTTAGTGATCCTTCTATTTATATTTCCAACACCCCAACTACCTCTCTAAGAGGTTGTAACTGTTCTCTAACAGTCCAGACTATAAATAGTCTCAGATATTTTTGACCATGTATCTTTGCATGTGGCTCTTCTCTCCACAAGCTATCACATCCCTTGGCTGCCTAAGTCATGTACGAAGACTAACTAGTGGGGACTTTATCTACTGTCACCCATGAAGACATATCAATACTTCGTCTTCAACTAGAGGAGTTATTATGTACTATACCAAGATTTTCCCGGACAGAAGCATAGTAAGAATCCTGGCAATGCTGCTCATCTATGGATTTGTACCATGTCTCAAATATAACTGACTAGAACCCTCAAAATATTTACTACTTTTCAACATGCTCTATCTAGAGAAGCACATGTGATCTTCTTCGATCACTATATTAGTCAAATTTCATATATCTTTAAAAAATTATTTCACTGATCAAGATATATATGAAATCACATACACTTGTACCAAGTAGGTGCCACAACACATGCTTTGTACATGTCTATGTACAAACTGCAAAGTACATAACAGATCTTGGGACCTGTGACTAACCAAATACATCTCAGCTGACTTGAGATCCTCTAAATATGAAATAAGAATAGTTTCATATTTACCTTCATATGTGTGGCCATGGATTTGTAGTCCATCATCCAGAAACTCTTCATGCTCTTTTACTGGACATTTTCCTTAACTGAGGAAACTATTTGTGTGGTGACTGCCACACCACTAATCATAAGAATCATAAAAATATTCTTGAATACACTTCTCATCTTCCTTCTGAATATAAGCATCATGCATATCTCCTATTTTTTTCAGGAGGTACATCAACCAATTACACTGGTTCTTCATGAGCTAGTGAGACTAGCAACTCCTTCTCACCATGCAAAATGTGAGAATCATAGTATGGGTTCTCAATCACGGAGACTTATGCTCATATATATATGAATCTCTTTATTTGACACATGAATATAAATACGATAGAATATCTTCAGGAGTCTTCACATCTATCAAAATATAATTAATCCATCTATTTTTTTTGCTTTCCAAGAGACATAGGAACCTCTCGAACTGTTCTCTTCCAGGCTCAACCATCAGAATGACTCCACATTCATCTCCTTCTTTACTTGTAGGTAATGGCATATTAATTTTTCCTACAAGACAAATTATTCTCATGCCATAGAACTATTTCATACTCATGAATTTTATTCACATGAAATACTTTCAATATACTGATAAGGATTTACTTAGTTATGTACAGATATTGACCAACTGATTTATCATAACCCATTATAGTCTTATGTACTTATATGCAGCCCTATATCAGCCATATATCAGTCCATAGATTCATTTTATAAAATAAATATACAGCCCCATGTTCATAACTCATGAGGTAAGCATGAAGCCCTCTATCTATCCAATCATGTAGTCTTATGTTCACAGTTTATGAAACAAACATGCTGCCCTAAATACCATTTCTTATAAATGATGTTTTCATCCTTATATCAGCCCTACATAAGTCTTATATCATCTCACAAAATTTGGACTCAAGATATTGATAACATTCCAATAAAGATAGGAACAACAATGTATATGCTAAATGCAATTCCAAGTCCAGGAATACAAATTGTAATAAAACAAAATCTGATTTTATAAAAGCATATGATAATTAAATAATCATGCAGCTTGAAATTCATATCTCATGAATCAATCATGCATCCCAACATTCATATCTCATGAATCAATCATGCATCTCTATATTTATGAAACAAGCATGCAACTCTATATTCATATCTTTATGAAACAATCATGCATCCTTTATATTCATAATCATGCATGATCTATATTCATATTTTATAAAATAATCATGCATGCTCTATATTCATATCTCATGAACAACCATGCATCCTCTATATTCATATTTTATAAAATAATCAAACATGCTCTATATTCATATCTTATGAACAATCATGCATCCTCTATATGACTGTAATGAAACCATTCAAAAGCATATAGATCTAAGTAACATATAATAAAAAAATTGGGTACTTATCTTTTTATTGTTTTGCATGCTCCCTCTTGATCTTTGCTTCCTTGTAGAGATTACTGTAGTCCCTT
The DNA here is from genome assembly GCA_001517045.1 of Pseudotsuga menziesii. Taxonomy (NCBI): domain Eukaryota; kingdom Viridiplantae; phylum Streptophyta; class Pinopsida; order Pinales; family Pinaceae; genus Pseudotsuga; species Pseudotsuga menziesii. Next base: position 192,310 of record LPNX010406302.1, read on the forward strand.
GGTCTTGGTCTCTTTGCAAATTTGAGCACATGAAGGAGGTAGCAAATCTCTGCATGGAGAAACTGGATCCCATGCAACCCAAAGCGAATGTTCTTCTTTCAAAGAAAAATTCTTCCAATGATAATCCTCTTCTTTGGATAATATCTCAACTCTATGAGACTCTCATTATACACAAGATCCATTGAATAATGATAATATCCAACTTACAACTCTTGGAGGTGTTCCATCAATTGGTTCACTTTAAGAAAGCGGTCATAACACGAATTCTATGAATTTCATCTTCAAATACCTGATCGTATCTCTCACATAGTTTCATATTTTTAAAATATTCTCATAGTTAAGCTAAATCGACTCATTTCAGAAGTGGGTTTTCAACCGTTTTGTCTGGTTCCTCACAGATTGATCAAACCGTCTCCACAAAATTTGTCTCCTAAAAAGTGACAGAACTGATGCATGTTGACTTGGTATTTAATTCACCCTGCATAAAGAGTCCTCACTCAATAAGGTCAAGTGAACATCTAGATCATTCTCCTGAAGAATGATTCACATTCTTTCCTTCAATTTGGAAGTATATTCAAATTGGTCTTCCAGTTGGATGGAGATCGATGCTATGGATCCAAGCTCTTTGTTCAATACTTCTCAAGATCACGTAGGCTTTAGTTGCTTGTGCAAACTAATCTCTTCCATGCCCTTGCTCTGATACCATGTTAGTGATTGAGAAAAATATGAAGAAAAATGAACTTTAAAACTTTAATTCATAATAACAGTGCATATAAATCTCATCAATAATCCAAAGACATAAATCAAACCATAGAACACAAGATATACCCTGGGAAAACCCTCTACCGATTCAGAGGATAAAGAACCAAGCAAATGATCTTAGAGTATGATAGATTATTAGAAGATAATGATTACAAAACAATAGCCGATTTCTTTCACCAAGAGCACCAGAGAGAGGAGATCTAATGGAACATTGTATCTAACTTGCCAAGTGCATAGCACTTTAATAACAAGTCAAATTAGGTTTTACAACAAAAATAGAATGGTTGCATGTAGCAACAACTTGTTAACACTTAGAACATGATCCATCTTTAATCATGCACCCCATACTGATCTGGTGTCAAGATGTCACTCCATAATTATCTTCCAGATGAATATATGCACCTTCCATTAATTAACTAACTCTAACTGAGTTGAACTGAATGGTACTACATGCAACTGAATGGAGCTGAGTGTAACTGCATACAACTAAGTGTAACAGAACTGAACCAAACTGAACAGAACTGAATGTAACTAAACTGAACTTAATGTAACTGAACAGAACTGAATGTAACTGAATTGAATTGAATGTAACTGAATAGAACAAACTGTAAATAAACAGAACTAAATGTAACCGAACAGTAACCGAATGTATCTGAACTCAACTGAATGCAATTGAACAGTAACTGAATGTAATCGAATAGAACTAGTGCTTCTCCATCAGTGTTTATTTCAAAAAATCACTTGCATAAGTTAAGGATTTGATTCCTTAATTAACTAAACTTGTTTACCATAACTGCAATTCAAATTCTCTCTCTATCTCTGTGCTTATATTAAATATCTCTGCGCGGTCCATGTGTTTTTTCATTAAATAATCATCTTTATCATATCATACTCATAAGATCATTTCCAAACCTATGATCATATGTATTGCCTCGGGTCATATAGTCGCATGCTAAAGTAAATCACTCTAGGGGTAGCTAATCCCTAAAGGAGACTTCTAGCACATGTTGACCATGACTATCCATACACCACGTAGTATATCTACTTTACATAGTAAAGCATGCCACCTCACAACATGAGGATATTCGTAGGGATACACAATCCTACTGTTTACCTCAATCATATGAGGATATTCCTAGGGCTACACAAGTCTACTGTCCACCTCAACCATATGAGGATATTCGTAGGACTACACAAGCCTACTGTCCACCTCAACCATTTAAACCATATGAGGATATTCATAGGGCTACACAAGCCTACTGTCCACCTCAGCCATATGAGGATTTTCATAGGGATACACAAGCCTACTGTCTTGATATTACTCAAAATATTGGAGAATGACTCTTGATGCTGTAATCTCAACAAAAGGAACACTAACATTCCCTGTAAGAGGAATATTACAAGGAGTTCCCATCATGGGGATCTCTTGGTTAGTGTTAAAAGGGGTGTTAGTCATAGTTTCAAACAAAAATACAAAGTCTAAGGTCGACATGAAACCAACAATACAAAGAAAACACCACTAGCAAAAAATACCTAAGTATCAAGCCAGGAAAACAAAGATGCCTTCCAAAGGAAATTATGGGATGATAAGGGACCAAAACTAACCAGTCAAGGAAGGAGAGTAGTTACTTGGTGTCTCGTGAAGAGTTCTCCGGGTGCAAGTGCTGTAATCACCCAAACTCCCTCCCAAATTGTAAACCAAGGTTACCTTCCAAGTCTACTTTAGGAGCACTAGAAATAACCTTCCAATTCCACCCATGTAATATCCTAGAAGACAAGATACTAAGGCTACCAATATCACGTAGAAATTCCAGCAAAAAAATCATCAGTCTAGCTAATGCACAGGGGTAGGGTAGCTAAACCCAAAACTCAAGTAGTAACAAGCACCACATGGGACCGATAGTAGGTCCTGGGTGAGTCCCCAAATGTACAACAACTCTGGTGTATGCTTTACTAAGAAGAGGAGGGGTATCTCCAACAACTGAGTATCAGACGACCTCATGCTTGACTCCTGTGTGAGAGGAAATTTTCGGTGTCTTTCCCAACGAAGTTGGATTTCCTAATAGATAGGCCACTATGTTTTAGTTTGATGTGTTGAGAAGTTAAGATATCCCTAACCCAAAGCACTAGCCTAGACCAGTATGTGTCGTCCCTATAAACAAACAATTACTAATAAATTTTAGATATTAGACATTCATTTTAAAGGTTTGTTGATTACTCAAAGGGGGTGGTGGAGGTGAACCAATGGTGTTTTGACTCAATGTTGAAACAAGATGACTAAGCAAAGAGAAATTAAATGCAAAAGAAAAAACTATTATCTTTCTTTTTCAAATAGAAACTTGAAAGCCACAAAAGAACAAATTTATTTTCTTATTTTTTCAAGAATAATAATATGCAGTGTATTAAAGACAAAAAAACGTAATCTACATGCACATTAACATCTACATGTTCTTTTCTTTTTCTTTTATAAATGCAAAAGAAAACTACCTACAAACTAAAGTATGTAGATAACAAGAACAAAGCAAAAGGACTATCGCTACACAACTGCCAAACAGACCCTAGACTGCCCTAAAGTGAGTATAAACCCTACTCAAAAGGGAGGCTTCCATAAGAGACAAACCACATACTTTGGCATGGTGAATTTAACCAGAAAAAGAAGAAGGAAAAAAATACCTATAAGCTTATGAAATCAAACAAAGATCACTAACAGAGGCTGACCAGAAAGGTGAGAAAAAAGTCAAACCAAGCAAAGGGGCTCGGGGGGATGAGCCAAGAGAAAACCATAATGCTACAAAATGACTTACCACCTAGATAAAAATCACCTAAAATATATGACACTGACTCCTTAGATTCATGCAAATGCATAGGAATCTAAAAATCCTCCCAAACATCCCTCAAACAACAGAAAAAACCACAAAAATGATGAAAAAGGTTGTCTTAGGGGCACTCATGAGTTTCCCTACTTGAAGGTCGTGAGTCACTCGGAGGTTGAAATTAATGAAGGTCGCAAGTACATCCCATACTCATACTGTTGAGTCAGCATCTCGTGAATGGGTGGGAAAAGGGCCAAAAAGGCCTAAAAAATTCCCTAGAAAGGTAAGGGAGTTGTATTATCAGGTTGAGAAGGTGTTCCTAAGTGGAAAGAAGGACCTACAACCTTAAAAAATACTAGAAGAAAGAAAGAGAAACCCCAAACATACAAGGCTTTCCCCACTGGAGTCGCCAATTCTGTTGTAGAGGAAAGTTTCATATGGCTAGTTTTAAGAGGCCATTAACATACTAGTGTTGAGAGACAGATGTATATATTTCTGCAAGTAAATGTAAACCATATTAAGAGATTAGAATAGTTCATATATTATCCAAACGAAGGTTGATCCAAGCATCCCTTCAATCCTTCTCTTGATCCTCTTGCTCCAAGAGACCTGCAAAACAAATTATACCTTCCTCAAACCAATATGACTAAATGTAAAGCAATGATAATCAAAGAAATATGAAAACCTAATCTGATTATCATAAAAATCTGATCACAAACAGAAGTATAACATGCATTAGATAGTTATTTGGGAAGAAGAAGGACATCACATCTTTGTTAAACATGGAATAAGTACAAAGATACCTTCTCCAAACTAGGCACCTCACGAAACCTTAATCTGGTTCTATTGCTTCTCTTCTCCAAGGAACTCAACCTCCAATCTCTACAACATAAGGATGAAAATATAGGAAAAAGGTGGGGGGAATGGGTCCCAATTCCTCCGGCATTACAATGCAAAAGTTCAAGTCTACTCTCTCGGACCTATGCCCCTCTATTTATACATTTATGAAGAGATACGTTCGAATAGGGGTCAGTTACAACTTCCCAATTCAGTTCCATAGCTTCCCAAACCACACCTAATTCAAAATTTTCATATTTTTATTATTTTTGACCACTACAAGATGTATTCGTGGGTACCATAAAATAAAATTCACAAGTATAGAGGTGAAACTCGTGAGTATGCTTCACAAAAGTTGTGAATGGGTCAAATATGCTCATTTTTAGGGTTCTTCTGGCATCTCCAATATTTTGATTCTACTAGAGAATTGTTTCTGACTTGAATACCTCTCCAACGATCTATATAAGAGGTAAAAAAGAGTTACAAAACTCCGAATATGGATCCTCCAAGTTAGGTGTTTTTTCAGTGACTTTCATGAAGTGTCGTCATGGAAGTGTCAACATGCGGCAAAAACATGGGAAAGTGGTCACAGATAGAGAGTGTGTCATTTTGGGCCTACAGAAGAGAAGAGATATATTTATTTGATGAAAAACTATACTAATTTTTTTTCTTGGAGCTACGAAGATATGAAAGAATATGAAACCTCCATTATACAACATACCATTCCCATTAGACCTGGTGCGAAGCTTTTCAGACAGAAGCTTAGAAGAATAAATTTAGTGTTGTTGTTCTTAATTAAGAAAGAGGTAAGGAAATTATTCAATGAAAAAATTATTGTAACATTCAGATTTTGAAGGTGGGTATCTAATTTGGTGCATGTTATAAAGAAAAGTGGAGAAATTAGATTGTGTGTAGACTTTATAAACCTTAACAAAGTTTCATTAAAAGATAATTATCCTTTTCCTAAAATGGATCACTGACTACAGAAAGTTGTTGGTGCTGAGAGGATTTCTACAATGGATGGTTTTTCTGGGTACAACTAAATAAAGGTTCTTCCTGAATACCAGGAAAAGACAACTTTCACTACACGATGGGGGACCTTTATGTATGCCAAAATGCCATTTGGGTTGATTAATGTTGGAGCTTTTTTACATAGGGAAATGGACATAGCTTTTGCCGAGGAAAAATATAACTTTGTTGTAATATATATGGATGATATTATAGTTTACTCCAAATATTATAGGGATCACATAAAGCACTTGGAAAAGGTATTCTTGAAATGCAAGAGGTATGGTATTTCCCTCAATCATAGAAAATCTAGTTTTTCCATGAAAGAGGGGAAGTTTTTGAGTCATGTTATTTAAAAACATGGGATTAGGATTGATCCAAACCGAGTAAAAGCTATTTTGAAGGTGGAAATACCTAGAAATAAGTGGGGGATTTAGTCATTCAATGGTTAAGTGAATTTTTTAAGGAGGCTTATCACAAGTTTTGCATAAATTTTAAGGAATGTAACAAATATGTTGAGGAAAGATTGTGAAATTAAATGGAATATAGAATCTAAGAAATATTTTAATGACATCAAGAAAGCAATAACAAAATCCCATGTTCTAGTCAGCCCTTATTTTTCTAAATATTTTATTGTTTTCTCTTTTGCTTCTGAACATACAATAGCTGGAGTATTGCTGCAAAATAATCAATAGAATACAGAGAAATCCATTTATTTCTTTAGCAACGTATTGCGGGATGGAGAATTGAAATATGACATCATGGAAAAGCATGCCTATGCATTGGTCAAGTTTTTGAAGGATTTTAGGGTTATATTTTACATTCTCATTATATTTCTTATGTGCCCAACAATGTGGTGAAAAAAAATTCTTACCCATCCTGATCTAGAGGGAAAAAGAGAAAAATGGATAGCATTCTTGCTGGAGTATGATTTGGAGATCATGCCTACAAAGTTGGTGAAAGGACAGGGACTAACAAAGTTAATGATTCATTGAAACTGTGAATCTTTCCAATTGAATTTATTGTCTAATCATTCAAATCAATTGGATTCAATATTATAGGTGATCACGAATTTCACTTCATCTCCTTGGTATAGTGATACTGTGTATGTTTTCTAAAATTTACAAGCACCTCCAAGATTAAGTAAAGCCATAGCTACATAAGTGAAGCTAAAGGAAGCAAAATTTTGTATTATGAACTAATATTTATATGGGCAATACCCATGAGGTATTTTTCTAAATTTTTTGTTGGAGAATGAATCCCAACAGACGATGAACGAGTTTCACCAATGAGTATGTGGAGAGCATCATTCTTGGAAAGTTACTGCAAATAAAATTTTAAGGATTGGTTTCTATTGGCCTACCATGTTTTATGATGTTTATAAAGAGATCAAAACTTGCCATCAGTTTCAAATATTTTATGGGAAGAGGAATATAATTCCATTACCACTTAATCATATTTCAGTAGAAGCACATTTTCAGTAGTGGGGGTTAGATTTCATTGGAGAAATTAACCCCAATTCTTTTGGCCAGCAAAGGTGGATCCTGGCTACAACTGATTACTTTACCAAGTGTATTGAAGCTATACCTAGTAGGAGGGATATTGATGTTTTTATTATGTATTTTCTTGAAAATAATATTCTTCCAAGGTTTGGATGCCCTAGGAGACTTGTGACTGATAATGCATCACCTTTCAAGTTTAAAAAAATTATCATCTTTTGTCACAAATATCATATCGGTTTGAATCATTCTACTACATATTATCCACAAGGGAACGGGCTTGTCACACCAAACTGAATTATTCTTTATGGGAATGAATAATAAGCACTAAAATATCTATTGTGATGTCATACTTTCAATTTGTATATGGAACAGAGGTGGTATTTCCAACAACTTTAGGTTTTCCTGTAATGAATCTACTACAAGAACACGAAGAATATCCAAATCATATGCAGAGGAGGATAAATCACATCATTGAACTAAATGAGGTAAGGGAAAAATATTATGATAATGTGTAGGTATATTAATTCTTGCACATGATCTAGGAACTAGGAATCAAAATCATCAAAGAATAATTAACAAACACTCATGAATTGGTATTAATCGGAACCGGAATTGGTTTTCTCTCTGTATATTTAATAAACAATGAATGGTTACAATACCAATGTGAAGCAATAGCTTAACTCCATGAAAAATTTGAATTCAGTGAGTGAGTCTGGCTTAACTGACTCTTATCCATTCAATCACACTCAGTTAACCACATGACCAAAACCCTAATTGACTCACCAAACCCTAACTGAAGTTGGACTGCAATAAATGACTGAATCTCAACTGAAGAATATCAAACACATGTCATAGCAAGCCAACCATCAAGTGCTAGTGTTCCATGACTTCAATGAACCCCGATGAGGTTAACTGAAGCTGAACTGACCATCATAAGTTGGTGGAGGCACCTTGTTGACTCCAGATCATTAAATAATAATAAATAATCATTAACTAATATATTTAATGACTGGAGGTGCCTTAACTAACTATTTGAACTGATTGTAACCACCAGTTAGTAGTTAGGTGCATTAATGTCACTCAGATCACCCCCGGAGAGATCCAGTTATCCTCCTTGATTGTAGGAGAAGGCTAAGTTACCCTCCTTGACTATAGGTAGGCGTGGGTGTGACTAGATGATGGAAATTAATGCTCCACTGATGTCAATTAATGTCAATTATACTTAGGATAGTGGTTTAAGTAGGCCAATTTGACTGAAAGAGTGTGTATGATGGTAAATGTCTCCAACACCCCCCCTTAAGCTATACTCAGGAAGAGTTAGAAAACATAGATGCATAAAATGCTAGGGCCATGGAAACTAAGGCCATAGGTCACCCTATACAATGCTAAAACTGAAACAATGCTCAAAACAAACTAAGTGAGGAAAAGAGGGAAAACCCAATGGGAAACCCCCCCCCCCTCAAGCTGAACACTGAATGTAGTCTGGATCACCTTTATGAACTCACCCCCAATAGTGAACGGAGGTAAGTGAAATTCGTTTCTGAAAATATCTTGGTGAAGATGTCTGCAATCTGCTCATCAGTCGGGTAGTATTGCAGAATGATGGTCCTGTCATGCACTAGCTCCCTGATGTAGTGCATGTGAATCTCTACATGCTTGGTCCTCTGCCTAGTAACTGGATCTATGGATATCTTAATAGCACTCTGGTTGTCACAAAATAGGACAATGGACAGAGTACTACCAAGATCAAACTCTGAAAGAATTCCTTGGAACCAAACTGCTTGGATGCAAGCATTCACCGCTCCTCGATACTCGGCCTCTGCTGAAGATAGTGCTATGGAAGCCTGATTTTTTATTTACAAAAAAATAGGGCCACCACCAAACATGAATACATATCCAGAAGTTGAATTCTGATCAATAGAATCACTCGCCCAATCGGAATCTGTGTATCCAATCAGCTCTAGCACGGAGTCTGCAGCATAGTGAATGTCGTAGGTCCTAGTTCCCTGAATGTACTGGAGGATCCTCTTGGCTTCCTTCCAATGAAGATCATGAGGCTTCTGCATGTATCTTGATACAGCATTCATGGCATAACAAATATCATTCCTATAATGTGTCAAGTACAACAAGCTACCAATCAGCTGTCGATAGATAGTGCAGTCCATGGGAGGTGTGTTTTTACCTTCTTCAAGGTTGATCCCTGAAAGGAAAGGGAATGGTGCAGGCCTACATTCAGCCATGTTAAACTTCACTAATAGTTCTAAAATTTATTTGGACTAAGTGACCATAATCCCATCAGAATTTTTCTCGATTTCGAGCCCCAAAAATTGTTTTAGAAGCCCCAAATCACTCATTTCAAAGGCATTGTGGAGAGCAGTTTTGATGGCTGAAATGGAGGCAATTGTGCTACCTGTGATCAGTAATTAATCAAAATATAAAACAATTATAATTAGATGACCATTATTCTGCTGTAAATACACATTTGGATCTGATCTACATCTCTGAAAGTTTTGCAAGAGAAGGAAGGCATCCATCTTGGAATACCACTCTCTTGGGGGTTGTTTTAACCAGTATAGTGACTTCTTTAGCTTGCAAACCAAAGATAGATCAGTGATGTATCCCTCAGGATGCTTCATTTATATCTCCTCATGAATATCTCCATGTATAAAGGCTGAATTTATATCCATGTGAAGCACCTCCCAGTGCTTGGATGCGGAAATGGCCAAAACAAGGCGGATGGAGTCCATTTTTGCAACCGGTGCAAAGGTCTCATGGTAGTCCACTCCTTGGACCTGAGAGAAACCTTTTTCTACCAGCCTTGCCTTATATTTGGAGGTTTTTTCATCAGAATCAAACTTTTTCTGAAACACCCACTTGCATTGAACCAATTTCCTTCTCGAAGGAAGAGAAACTAGCTCCCAAGTAGTGTTTTTCTGAAGAGAATTCATCTCTTCATCCATGGCAACTTGCCATCTCGGATCATTCTGAGAATGGTAGCAGGATTTTGGATCTGAAATAATCATCAAATAGCAATTTTTGGACATCAAATTATCAGAACAAGAGAGCGCAATACCTGCTCTTTGGAAATCAGACGGGTTCTCGTTGGATCATCCGGATTTCCAATGTTGTCTCCTGCGGAGGAGAGTGTTTTTTGGGCCCATGTAGGAAGATGATTTTGCACTTAAGGTTATGATTAATTATATGATGATTTATACACACTGATATAATAAATCAGAGTATCCAAATCAGGGTCATCACCCCCAATTTCATCATCCAAATATTCAGTGGAGTAGGAAGGAAATTCAGCAGTTTTCTCCTTCACTAGTTCCACCTCCTGAAGAGGCTCATCGAACTTGACACTTCTCTCGATGATGATCTGTTTGGTATTGATATCCAATAGCTTGAATCCTTTAGATTCATTAGGATACCCAATAAACAGACATTCTATGCTCTGCAGTTGCAAAGCCCTTCTTTTATCAAGCAGAATCTGGGCCCATGTAGTGGACCCAAACACCCGTAGGTTCGACACATTTGGCTTGTGTCCGAAGTATGCTTAGAAAGGAGTCTTTCCTTTCACTGATGAATGTGGTAACCTTTTCTTAATGTATGCTGCAGCATGCATGGCTTCAGCCCACAAATTTTCTGCAATCTTCTTTGACTCCAACATACAGGTGGTCATCTCTTTGAGAGACCGATTCTTCCTTTCCGCTACTCCGTTTTGCTGGGGAGTGTAGGGAATTGAATGCTGGACCTGAATACCACTTTGGGAGAAAATGTACAGAAACTCATTACTGACATACTCCCCTCCATTATCAGATCTAAATATCTTGATCTTAAGCCCAGAGGCATTTTCGATCAAGGCCTTCAATTCAGAAAAATTTTCACATACCTCTGATTTCTTTTTGAGAAAGAAAACCCATGTATACCTTGAAAAATCATCAATAAAGGTAAGGAGGTACCTTGATCCATTCATGGATGTGATAGGAATTGGAACAATGATATCAGAATGTATTAGCCCCAATATGCTTGTAGCTCGATTTGCCTTCCCCCGATCAAACTTTTGCTCAGGGTGTTTTCCAATCACACAGCCCTTGCAGACTCTCGTGGTTGCCTTGATGACCGGGAGGCCTTCAACCATGGATTTTTTCTGTAATTGCTGCAAATATTTGAAATTAATATGGTCAAACCTCTCATGCCATATCCTACTAACCTCATTTCTATGATTTAGTAGATCGGTGGGCTTTGCATCCACAACAAAGTGAGAGAACTCATAGGCTTTTGCATGATGATTTGCAAGGCCTTTTGCAATGAGTTTCTTGGATGCAATTTCTGTTATCTCAACATCATTTGGGCTGAAAGAGACTCTCTTAGGCATTCCTGTATGTGTCATCTAATAGACACTAAGGAGATTTGCTGCTAGAGATGGTACATACAAAACATTATAAAAAAAACCATTTTCTAGATCTACAGTACCTTGTCCTTCGGAAATGATGGTGGAGTCATCTCCCATGTGGATGGGGATGGATTTGCCAGTCTCCAAGGATGAAAAGGAGTATTTTTCAGCCATCATGTGATTCGAATATCCACTGTCAATCAACAGTGCTTTGGACTTTGAAGTGCTTGCTATGAGGGCATGACCTTTCTCATGTTGTGGTTCCCGATCTTGGTGATCTCTCCTCCGAAAGCTCTCCAAAATATTGATGTGATTCCTCTCAAGGAGAGAGGTTGCTTCATCAATATTTTTATTCATGCAGGCATGTTCAAGGTGAAAACCCTTCCCGTAGTAAGAACACCTGACTTTTTCTTTCCCATTGTGCCCTTTTCCTTTGTTCTTCCTTGAGCCAGAAGATTCATCATGCTGCTGATTTTCAACTCTAGGCTTGGGAGCATCAAATTTAGTTTTCTGATTTTTCTACTGCTTTCCTTTACCCTTCACATCTTTGGGTCTCGAGACATGGAGGGATTGATAATGGAAAGATCGGATGATCCCCATCTAGACAAGCTTGTCATGTTCATTAGTTAGGGACTCAATGAAGGCATTGAGTGTAGGCATCTTCCATCCGGGGGTTGTAAGCTCCCCCGCACGGAATGTAGAAACAAAAACTGAATAATCGGCCCCGATTTTGGAGAGGATGGCTAGGATGATTTGATCATCTGCCTTCTCCACTTTGCATTGCTTCAAAAGGAAAATAGTATGCTTTAACTTTGTAAAGAAATCATTCAAAGTCTCGAAATTGGAAGGTTGGAGAGACATGAGTTCATTTTCGAGTGGGTAAACTCTCAAGTCATCACGCTTTCCATATAGAGATTCCAATTTGTCCCATATTTCTTTCAGTGTCTTCAGATCCGTAAGATGGAAGAGAAGGTCTTCGGAAATAAAGAGGCACAAGAAACTGAAGGCTTCATCCTTCTTGTTCAAGAATATTGATTTTTCTATGGTGGATCCAGGCTCAACTTCAGTGTCCATGGCGACTCTATGGATTCCTTTGGAGTGCAATTGAACCTCCATTTTATTTTTCCATGTGTGGAAATTGTATGGAGTCAAGAGAGGTATTGAGGAGGCCATCTGGATATGTTGTAGCGAATGCTTGACTTGTAGAAACCTGAAAATAAAAACAGAAAGGGAAAAATAAGGTTAGACAGCCTGCACATTCTAGGCTTTCATCACACCCAGCATAGTCAATCAAGAAATCTTGATCAACAAGTTCTTTACTTGGGATATTGAGTGGTAAGCCTTGGCTTTTGGTGCAGTGCTGGAATTTTGAGCTATTGCTCACTTTCCATGGAGAAATCTGTCAAAAATCTTGTTTTCAAGAGATTGATCTTCATCCTGCTGTATGCTCTGATACCATATTAATTCTTGCACATGATCTAGGAACTAGGAATCAAAATCATCAAAGAATAATTAACAAATACTCATGAATTGGTATTAATCGGAACCGGAATTGTTTTCCTCTTTGTATATTTAATAAACAATGAATGGTTACAATACCAATGTCAAGCAATAGCTTAACTCCATGAATAATTCGAATACCTAATGAGACAATTCAAATTCAGTGAGTGATTCTAGCTTAACTGACTCTTAGCCATTCAATCACACTTAGTTAACCACATGACCAAAACCCTAATTGACTCACCAAACCCTAACTGAAGTCGGAGTGCAATAAATGACTGAATCACAACTGAAGGAGATCAAACACATGCCATAGCAAGCCAACCATCAAGTGCTAGTGCTCCATGACTTCAATGAACCCCAATGAGGTTAACTGAAGCTGAACTGACCATCAAAAGTTGGTGGAGATGCCTTGTTGACTCCAGATCATTAAATAATAATAAATAATCATTAAATAATAATTAAATAATATATTTAATGACTGGAGGCACCTTAACTGACTGTTTGAACTGATTGTAACCACCAGTTAGCAATTAGGTGCATTAATGTCACTCAAATCACCCCCAGAGTGCTCCAGTTAGCCTCCTTGACTATAGGTAGGCGTGGGTGTGACTGGATGATGGCAATTAATGCTCCATTGATCTCAATTAATGTCAATTATACTTAGGATAGTGGTTTAGCTAGGCCAATTTCACCGAAAGAGTGTGTATGATGGTAAATGTCTCCAACAAGGTACACCAGGAGAAAATGAAGAAAAAATTTGACAGGAGGGTTAAAGAAGAACAATTTTAGGTTGATGATCTAGTTTTAAAGTGGGATGCAAGGAAGGAGGACAAACATGAGAAGTTTGATCGTTTGTGGAAAGGGCCATAGATCATTGGTGCTTTTAGAGGAGACAATTATTTTATTCTGCAACATCAAAATGGGGTTCATCTTAAAGGGGTCCTTGTTAATGGAATATTTTTGAAGCATTACTTGTCCCGAGGAGGAAGGTAATTTTATATATTAGTTGTATATATTTATTTAATTGAAGGATCAATACATATGGAAAACTGAAGGATTTGAATCCTGAAGAGAAGGCCCTAATATATTTAAGATTTGTCATTTTCATTTATTTTATTTACAGAAAAAAGAGAAAGAGATTTGAATTGTTAAAGTTTTTGAAGAGGTTTTGTACAGAAAATAAACTGGCATTGGTATGCAGGTTATTTTCTACCTTGCACGGAGGATAACATCTCCAGTTGGAGCCAATTGTTAGCACTGTTTTGGTTAGCAGTTGGGGTGAGGAATCTTGAGGAGAAATAGGGGTATGGTATGAATAATTTGGATAATATGACCCAATTTTTTAATCTTTTCATAAAACCATAGGTTAAGGTTGATAAGGGGCTAAAAATGGAAAAGATTGTGCCTATGGTATATGATGAAAAGTTCAACAGTATAGATATTCAGGAGGGAAGATATACGATGGGTGATGGATCTAATGAATGAAAGTTACATGGAAAAATAAATTACCATGATCAATGAAAATGCTTATGGCCCACCTAAATATACGACAAAGGATTGAAGGTAAAAATATCTAGGGTGCGGGAAGAATCTGATGTGGGAAGGTGCACTAGAAATGATAGATTAGGGGTGAGCAGAATGTTTAAAGCTTGGAATAAATCAACGAAGAATATTGATGATGGATAAGATCAGTGGAGAAGATGGGGTCCACTGGGAGAACATGTGTGCTAGATGATCTATTGAATATTGGTGGAATTATGAAAGGGAACCATTGATCAATGGTCAACATTATAGGTGGTTGATATCAGAAGTTTTTAAGTGATCTGGTAATATAATTTGCATATTGTTTTACACATCATATAAGCAGCATAAAATAAAGGTGAATATTATTTAGAATATGATATCAACCGTGGACAATGAAGATCTAGTAGATATACGGTGGCTAGAGGGTCTGTTGTGGGAAAATGCAAGGAGGATAGGCGACAGGTTGGGCAACAAAATAAGGAAAGGAGAAGGTTAATGGGTGATCAAGATCAACGGTTTAGAAGAAAGGTAGATTAAATCTATGGACATAAAAGGAATTTATTTTGATATGTGTATGGAAATTAATAGAGAATTCTACTAGTAAAAAATTAAACCGCTTCCTTAGATCTAAAACCACTATGACAAGAACCCTACCAACCACCCACTGTATGCTATTGATAAAGACCTGGGTACTTGCATGTTACATTTCAGTGAGGATGACAATACTACTGGTTTGTTACAAGTTGAAAAGAAACATCCAGTAAAATGCAGCAAGGAACAAGAGGATGAGCTATGGCAATTATACTTTGATGGATCCTCTTGCAAAGAAGGCACTGGAGAAGGGGTTCTCCTTATATCCCCTGGAGGTGAAACAGTAAAGCTGATGTATAAATTAGAGTTTATTAATATGAATAACACTGCTGAATATGAAGCTTTTCTATTAGGTTTGAAAGCTGCTAAAGATTTGGGCATTCAATAGATTTCTGCATTTGGTGACTTCGAATTAGTTGTTTAGCAGGTGAAGAACAACTATCAAGTGAAGCAGGGTTTACTGAAAGTCTATCGAAATGAGGTATGGGACATGATTGAAAATTATTTTGTAGCTTTTAACATCACCTATATTCGAAGAGATCATAATCAGACTGCAGATTCATTGGCCTTGGCTGCTACACACTTTAGAATCCCCAAGGCCACTCAGTTGAGATATCCCATTGAAATTAGGTACAGACCATCTGTACCTGATAATGTAAAGAATTCGAGAGTGTTAGAAGATGAAATTGAGATTAAAAGGTTTCTAGAGCTTACTCATGAGTTTTCTAATTCCCTGATTGATCAGGAGGAGGATGAAGAGGATGGACAGGTGGAAGAGATTGTTGAAAATGAAATTGCTAGACACAAAATCATTGAATTAAAAAGTAATTTCATTCCAAAGGGTTTGGTACCTTTGGAAAGGATTTTTTCAAAAGATGATACACTCTTAAAACCTATTGTACAGTCCTCAGAAGAAAATGTGGTGGATTGTAACATTGGCTCTGCAGAACAGCCTAGAATGGTAAAAATTTCTAAAGCACTTACAGCTGAACAAAGAAGTAGGTACATTAAATTGTTAAAAGAACATGGGGATGTTTTTGCATGGTCTTATCAGGAATTGAGAACCTATGACACTGCAATTATACAGCATAAAGTCCCTTTAAAACCGAATGTCAAACATTTTCGTCAAAAATTAAGGAGAATTAATCCAGCCTTGTTTCCTGTTATTAAAAAAGAAGTAAAGAAGTTATTGGATGCCAAAATCATAGTGCCTCTTAGGTACTCTTCATGGGTGGCTAATCTAGTTCCCGTTAGGAAAAAGAAAGGAGAAATCAGGTTGTGTGTGGACTTTAGAAATTTGAACAGATCTTCACTAAAAGATAATTATCCGCTGCCTAAAATTGAGCAAATATTGCAGAAAGTAGTTGGGGCACAGCGGATCTCTATGGTTGATGGTTTCTCAGGGTACAATAAGATCTCTATGCATCCTGATGATAAGGAGAAGACAACTTTCACTAATCCTTGGGGAATTTTCATGTATGACAAGATGCCTTTTCGACTAATGAATGTTGGAGCCACTTTTCAAAGGGCTATGGATATTTATTTTGTCGAAGAAAAGGACAAGTTTGTGGTAATCTACTTAGATGATATCACTGTTTTCTCACAATCAGATGATGAACATTTGAAGCATTTGAAGTAGAATTTCCTAAAATGTAGAAAATTTGGCTTGTCCTTGAATCCCAAGAAGTCACATTTTGCTGTACAGGAAGGTAAATTGCTTGGTGATTTACTATCTGCTGATGGTATAAGGATTGACCCTGAAAGGGTAAAAGCTATATTGAAAATAAGTTTACCGAGGAGTAAAAAAGATGTCCAATATTCTATTGGTAAAATCAACTTTCTGCGTTGGTTTATACCAAACTTTGCTGAGACTATCAAACAGATCACAGTCATGCTGAAAAAGGATCAGGAAGTTAGGTGGACCACTGAGGCAAAGAATGCATTTGAGAAGATCAAAATGGTTCTTACTAGAGCTCCTATATTAGTAAGCCCAGATTTTACCAGAGAATTTCTTACATTCTCATTTGCATCAGAGGATACAATAGCAGCTATTCTATTGCAGAAGAATAAGGAAGGACTGGAGCAGCCTATTGCATTCTTCAGCAAAACTCTTAGGGATTCTGAACTAAAATAAAGTATCTTAGAAAAACAGGCCTATGCACTGGTAAAAGCTTTAAAGTTTTTCATAATATATGTTCTTCATTCTAAAGTTGTTTCATTTGTGCCTAATGCTGTTGTGAAAGATGTTGTAACACAACCTGATAGTGAAGGGAAAAGAGGCAGTTGGATTGCTAAAATCATGGAGTATGATGTAGATATCAGACCTACCAAACTAGTCAAGGGACAAGGTTTAGCCAAGCTGTTGGTTGAATCAAATTGTCAGGATCTGGGATTGCATATGATGGCTGAAGAGTCAGCTCAGGAAGAAGATCAAGCAATCTTGGAAAAAGAGAAAATCATGGACTATTACTCAGCATCCGAATGGTATGCAGACATTGTGTATTTTCTGTTGTTTTTGCAATGTCCTAAGCATTTAGATAGAAAAGATGCTAGATATTTAAAGCTTAAAGCTACTAAGTATTGTCTAGTAGAAGATCAGTTATTCTGGAAGGACCTAGGTGGTATTCTACTCAAATGCTTGGATAAATATGAAATTGAAGGAGTAATTTTTGAATCTCATGAGGGTGCTTGTGGAGGTCACAAGTACTGGAATACAACATCATACAATATTTTAAGAGATGGGTACTATTGGCCCTCTTTGTTTGCAGATGTATATCAGTAGGTAAGAGCCTGTATCCCTTGTCAAAAGTTTGCTGGCAAACAAAAATTGCTCTCATTGCCCCTAAAACCTATTGCAGTAAGTGCTCATTTCCAGCAATGGGGTCTGGATTTTATAGGGGAGATAAATCCATCTTCCTCAGGACAACACAGGTGGATTCTAACTGCAATAGACTTCTTTACCAAATGGGTGGAAACCATCCCTACTAGGAGTGCTACAAACAAAGTAATTATGGAATTCATCAAAGAAAATATCCTTAGTAGGTTTGGGTGTCCTCATAAAATAGTAACAGATAATGCAAAGGCTTTCAAGTCTATGGCAATGGAAGCATTTTGTGAAAAGAATGGTATCTTGCTGAAGCATTCAACTTTTTATTATCCGCATGGTAATGGTTTAGATGAATCCTCAAATAAGAACATCATTCAGAATATCAAAAAGTTGCTTAAGCATAATAAGAGATCATGGGATTCTATGCTGAAATATGCATTGTGGGATGATAGGATAACAGTCAAACAAGCAATTGGAACTTCTCCTTTCCAATTGCTGTATGGCATAGATGCAGTTTTTCCTGTCCAATTGGGAATCCCAGTGGTGAAGTTTCTTTAGAATTGTCAGGAAGAACCCAATGATATGCAGAGAAGGATTTATGAGATGATAGAATCACAACAGAACAGGGAAAAAGTGGAAGAAAGTGCACAGTTATACAGATTGAAGATCAAAAGCAGATTTGACAGGAAAATCAAAGAAAACACTTTCTTAGTTGGTGATATGGTTTTGAGGTGGGATGCCAGGAAAGAGAAAAAATGGAAGCATGGTAAATTTGACAACCTCTGGTTTGGCCCTTTCCTAGTGTCTAAGATTCTGGAAAATAGCACTTTTGTCTTGTAGTCTTTGGAAGGTGAGGAATTGCCAAGTCCAGTCAATGGACGATTCCTCAAGCATTTTAACAGTCTTTGAGGATATTTTCACTTTTCATTGTATATACCGGTGTGAGTGAAGCATAATAAGGACTCCATAACCCAATGGAAATTTTGCAGACTAGTAGGTAGCAGAAAAGAAGGCACTGGTCTATAGGTTCTTGAAGCCTCGAAGGGAGGACTTCATCCCGCAGCTGGAGCCAGATGTTAAGTCATGAAACTTGTTTTCTTCAGTCTTATATTTTGCTTGTGATTTTTGTTCTAAGCTTGGTCATTTGCTTACTTTTAGAAAATTTTGTCTTAAAATGAAAATTTTGATTTTTTCTTTTAGGTTTTCATTGTGTTTTGTTTTTCTTATGGTTCTGAAGGGTTCTATAGGACATATGTTGATTAAAGGTTTCACAAATAACACTAAGGTAATATTTTACCATATAAACTTTATTGAAAATGGAATTAATGGCTAAAAAGCGCCAAATTTGATTTTAAAACATTCTTGTAGCGCAACGGCTAAAATTTTGCACTGCGGCGCTACAAGAATATCGCAGGCGCTAAATTTGTCAATTTTTACGCCAAATTCTCCCATGATTGTGCTGCTGGATGACTAATCAGATGTGTATACAAGTTTGATACGTGTTTTATCAGAAATAATCATGCAAACAACTGTGATCTATGACATGAAGGAGATCATGGCAGACAGAAGTTAGGGCTCAGCAAATCATGACAGATAGAGGAACAAGCTGAGATTGATGAGAAGGAGGTTCTCCACATAGACATTACGAAGCTGGAGGTGAAGTGGAATGAATACAATTGCTTAATATCTGGAATTTGCAGTTACAAAGAGAATTTAGGGTTTTCTCAGCGCACCAGTTGGAAGCAAACTGAAGACTTGAAGACACCTAGACAGTTAAATTCAACATTCAGATAGTCCAAGGATTAATTTTAGACACCTGCAGCAAGCCGGGAGTGAGGTATTCTGCGTAAACTTGGTCGTGGCCTGCTAAATTGGGGGTTTTTCCATTAAGGCTTGTTATGTTAAACTGATTAAAGAAAACATAAATTCATGTTGTTAACAAGCTCCCAATGATGAGAGATCAGTCTAAAAGGTTTTTAAATGTTTTGGCAAATGATAAGTTGAAAAAAAACAGTTACATTAAACAAATTTCCCTGTCAAGACCAGCAAATATGGGTAGGTGAAGGTCTGTACTATTTGTGGTGACCAGGATTTCACAGATTTACATGTTACCTGTAATGAATGCAATGAGTTAGCTGAGCATGTCTATTGCATGCAGACCTTGTTTGAGTATGTTCCAGAGGTTGATTGGTTTTTTGTTGAATGTAAGTTGAAGCAGAGAGTTAGCACACATAAGATTGCTCTCATATCATCTCATCTCCTAGTTAAACAATCACAATCTGAATTTAAGAAGCGAGCAGTTGAGAGCACTAATGTAGAATCCTTATTGCAAAGAGATAGCTCATTAGTGGCACTAGAAGGATCCAAGGGTGCTATTTGTGCAGAATCACAACACATAGATGTCTCTGTGCATTCCAGAGATGGTCTAACATTTAGATGAGCATATTGGATGTTAGTTAAGTTCAGGTTCTTACAACACCTTGCTGGTGAATCAAAGATGAGTCTCCCTTTCTTCATGTTGAAGAGTTTGCAGAAAATGTCAAGTAGGATTAAAGAGCATCATGACCACACTGCACAATCCATTTTTCATCATGGATTGATCAAGCTTATTATCAGCACTATTCTGCAAAGAAAAGGGAAGACTTGGGACTACTTCCTTTTTTGGTATGGGTTCCAAATTAACCAGGAAGGATAGCCTAGAAAAAAGCATGTTGATAAGGGACAAGCCCTAATTAGAAAATTAGGACAAAAGGTCATGGCTGAAGATAAAAAGTGTGCCAATCTTGATGAAGTGGTAGATTCTTAAAAGGAGGATTATGACTCTCAACAGCCTGCAACTGACAGTAAGGGAAAAAGTTTGTTGTTTATTAAAAAGGAAACCCAACCTGTGCAAAATAAGGCACCAACAGAAATACTCATGGATGAAAAAATTGCTTTCACAGAGAAGGTTGCAGTAGAGGAAGAAGATACTAAGGTCCAACAAATAAGCCCAATCACCATTCTATCTAAAGATGAAGGATATTTGTGGGAAGGAGATGACGTGACTGTCAGTGCTGAAACTAGGGTTGGCACACACAGGGAGTTCTCTAGTAAAGAAGATAAGACAGTCATGCTAAAGAAATAGAAGATCAAGGTTAAAGCTATGGAGTTTGCCACAGTTATGCATCAAGGAAAAACTTTGAAGATGGTGGGAGAGCTTGCCCCAGGATGGAGACCCAAAACCAGACC
This sequence comes from Pseudotsuga menziesii, assembly GCA_001517045.1. Lineage (NCBI taxonomy): Eukaryota > Viridiplantae > Streptophyta > Pinopsida > Pinales > Pinaceae > Pseudotsuga > Pseudotsuga menziesii. The sequence continues at coordinate 213,298 of LPNX010406302.1, forward strand.
CAAAAACAAATTGAGGCCGAACATGAAAAAACTACTAAACCCTAAGTTAGAAACAAAAGCAATAACTGTGCTTGATACTTTTTCTTCAAATGAAAAGATAGAATCTAGCAAAGGTGATTGCAAAGGAAAGAAACCATTGAAGACAGTAGAAGAGTCCAGCCTCACCGAAACTAAACTGTCAACTATGTTTTTGGAATTAAGAGGTGAAATGTTGAAGGAACAACAGAAAGAAGAAATGGAAGATTCTTATTCAGAAAATAAGTTGGTAATGGATGAAAATGCACCTGATGAAGCAGACAATCAAGAAAATCCAAATTTTCATGGTGTGTCTCCAGAGCTGCTGCCTGAGGATGATGACATCTTCAGAAAGCTGAATATCCCATGGCTGCCTAGTGAGCTACAAAATACAACAACAGGTAAAGATTTTGACTCAGAGAAGGAGAATTTGCAAAGAACCATCAAACAGTACAAGCATCAAATGGAGTACATGCAAGAAACAAATGATGGTTTTATCCTACCTAATAGAAGACTCAGGAAAGACTTAGAACAAGTGAATGATCATTGCCAAGAGCTTACTGCAGTCTCTAAGGAGGCCCTGAAAAGGAAAAGAAGCACAAATTTACAGTGTGTAGAGCTGAAATTGACTATCAAAAGCCTATAGCAGCAAAATGAGGAGCTTACAAGAAGGATGATAGATATGGAAGTTGAGCAGCATAAATCTAGGAAAAAGGCCCAAGCCTTAGATGGAATAACTTTATTGGCAGAAGCTGCTAAATACGTTTGAGTATTGTTAGTTAAGTAGTTACTTGTTATGTTTTTGAGAAATAATTTATTTTGTAAATTATAATTTTGACATTATCCTATCGATGATTAGGCTAGAAATAGTTAGGGTTTACACCCTAACTGAATTTTGAAAAACAGTATTTAGGAAGATCAGAAAGAGAACAAGGGGTTCGATTTTTGGTGGGATTAAGGAGGTCTCTTGACTTGTTTATGAGCTAAGTACTTAAACTCTCATGTGTATTTGATGAACATAATTATGAAATATATGATCCATATTACCCTTCAGTCTGTGTTTTGGCTTCATTTCTAGCTTGTTTAGCTACATAATTGTTAAATTCATTACTGGTTTACGGTTTCTTTGCTTGCAATGCTTACCTGTTGTGAATGAACTTCAGAGTTATGTTCTGTTGGATAACTGGTTATTATATGATGCATCTCTGCTCTTGTTTACTTATTATTTAGTTCCTATTTGGATTATGAATGTATTCCCTTTGGTCACCAAAACTTACAACCAGAAAAACCTTTCAAAAACCCTAAAACCTAGTTTTGTTTGATTGAATATTTGAGATTGTGTTGGCTTGTTTCTTTGTAGCCTGGAAACAATTTCTGTCACAAACATATTTGGCATCGTTGCCGGGGAACGAAGTTGAAAACAGATTTTTTCCCTGGGATACTTATCATTTTACTGGTTTTAAGTGGTGAACTTAAACCAGCACATCTTTAAGGCTATTTTTCACCAGTTTATCATAGTGGCTACGAGGGGAGTTGGAACTAGAAACAGGCCTACTTCACCATTGTGGTTGGGTGTTACAGATCCTGAATAGATATTGAAGACAGCGAGGAAGATTAGAAGGTCTCAGTCATTACCATCCCTATGTAACCCTGACCATTTGGGTGGTTTATCACATTCAGCTGTGTTGAGAAAAGAAGAAGCAATCTCACCTTGGTTAAAGCCTATATTCCCTGATAGTAGTTTCAAAGTTTTCACTGATCCACAATATTTTAGAAAAGCTAAAACAACCTCTCCTGGTAAGATACCTCTTTTTCAGTTAAATGTAGGTAAAAACCCCTTTCAGCTAGGTTCCAGTCAAGCCTCTTGATCATCAAAGTTAGTCAGCCCAAAAATGGTAGCCCAAAATCAGCCTATAGACATGATGGAATGAATGGTTGTAGCTAGGTATGCACCATTGGTTTTGCCTCATCCTCTAAATGCACTGCCTGGAGGTGACTATCATAAATATTTTCCTAGGTTTAATGGATAGGGGGAAACTACAGCTGAAGAACACTGGGAAGTTTTCCTTAGTTATGCTGATAACCAAAACATTGAAGCCAAGGATGTGTGGATGAGAATTTTTGTGTAGAGCCTTGATGGAGATGTTAGGAAATGGTTCAGGGAGCTGCCTGCTAATTCGATCACTATCATTGAAGAACTTCATGATCTCTTCATGAGACAATGGGGTGACACCAAGGACCATACATACTACATAACTGAGTTTAGATCCCTTAGGAGGAAAAAGGATGAAACTATTGCAGACTTTTCAAAGAGGTTTAACAAAATATACAGTAGGATTCCTACAGAAATAAAGCCTATAGAAACATCTGCAAAACTTACATATGCAAATGCTTTTGATCATGAATTTTCTTTACTACTAAGAGAAAGGAGACCTATTTCTTTACTGAATATGCAGGATGCAACATTGGAGGTAGAATCTAACATACTGGCTTCTAATAGATTGAAGAAAGAAACAACTCAGTAGCTTTATGACAGAAAAGGAAAGAAGGAAGCAGCTCTAGGAAGTTCTGCTTCTCATTCTGATGAAGGGAAAATTGATGAAATGGCTAAGTTGGTGAAAATTTTGACTGCAAAATTAAACAAATTAGAGCTTGAGAAAAATTCTAGCAAGCTTGCTCCAGAAGGTGAACGAAATCCTAACAATCAGAACCAGTTCAGAAGACAATTTGCTCCCCGTTTCATGCCTAGAGAATGAAGGAACAATGATATCCAGCGGGAAAGGAGAGAAAATGAGGACCAAAGAGTGCCACCACCTCTTCAGAACAATGTTGCTGATGAAGAATAGGTTGATGATGAAGTAATATTTGAAGATACTGATCAAGATATGAACCATTTTGGAGAAAGATTGTCCAGGGGTTTTGTCACTGAGGAAGAGTTTCTAAATGCATAATGCAATGATGCTGATATGTTTGAAATAGAAGAAGATTTAGGTCTAGAAATGACTGCTGTAACTACTGATGACTGTCAAAATGAACTTAAGAAGACTGTGAATCTAAGGTTAGGTCCAAAACAGGTGGTACAAATCCCAAAGAAGAAGGCAGTTGTCCCTGCTAAGCAGTCATCTGATCCCGTGACGGAGAAAAGACAAGTTTCAGAAAAACAAAAGAAGAACAAAGAGGTTGAAGAGATAAATAAAACTGTTCAAAATTTTAGCCTGGAAAATGAATTAGGCAAGTTAAAGATTCCTGTACCTTTAACTGAATTAATGAAAAACCCTTCATATAAAGAATCAGTTCTTAAGATGATTAATTTGGCAAGTAATCAACCTATTTCTTATACAGTAAATTGGCAAGAAGAAAACCCTAGGATTTTCATTGGATCATCCTTGGCTGAAAAGACTGAAAATGAAGTAGGTGCTTCACCTCCATTCTACATCACCCTGACAGTCCATGAACAAATGATACATAATTGCTTGTTAGATTCGAGAGTCTCACACAATTTAATGCCTGTTATGGAGACTTTAGGTCTGAGTATCACCAAACCCTATCATGATCTGTATGCATTTGATTCTCGAGCAGTGAAGTGTTTAGGGGTAATAAAGGACATGGTTGTCAGTTTGGCTCAGTTGCCCATGAAAAGTGTGATCATGGATGTAGTGGTAGCTAATATTACACCTAAATTTGGGTTACTTCTCTCTAGGTCTTGGGAAAAGAAAGTTGGTGGGACCTTACAAATGGATTTATCGTATGCTACTATTCCTATGTTTGGAGGAGAAAATAGAAGGATATATATAGATCTTCAATTTTCCTATATTGTGACAGATGACAAGAACCCTACCAACCACCCACTGTATGCTGTTGATAAAGACCTGGGTACTTGCATGTTACATTTCAATGAGGATGACAATACTACTGGTTTGTTACAGGTTGAAAACCAACAGCCAGTAAAATGTAGCAAGGAACAAGAGGATGAGCTGTGGCAATTATACTTTGATGGATCCTCTTGCAAAGAAGGCGCTGGAGCAGGGGTTCTCCTTATATCCCCTGGAGGTGAAACAGTAAATACGATGTATAAATTAGAGTTTATTACTATGAATAACACTGCTGAATATGAATATTTTCTGTTAGGTTTGAAAGCTACTAAAGATTTGGGCATTCAGCAGATTTCCGCATTTGGCGACTCCGAATTAGTTGTTCAGCAAGTGAAGAACAACTATCAAGTGAAGCAGGTTTTGCTGAAAGTCTACCGAAATGAGGTATGGTACATGATTGAAAATTATTTTGTAGCTTTTAACATCACCTATATTCCAAGAGATCATAATCAGACTGCAGATTCATTGGCCTTGGCCGCTACACACTTTAGAATCCCCAAGACCACTCAGTTGAGATATCCCATTGAAATTAGGTACAGACCATCTGTACCTGATATTGTAAAGCAGTGGAGAGTGTTCGAATATGACATTGAGATTAAAAGGTTTCTAGAGCTTACTCATGAGTTTTCTAATTCCCTAATTGATCAGGAGGAGGATGAAGAGGATGGACACGTGGAAGAGATTGCTGAAAATGAAATTGCTGGACACAAAATCATTGAATTAAAAAGTAATTTCATTACAAAGGGTTTGGTACCTTTGGAAAGGATTTTTTCAAAAGATGATACACTCTTAAAACCTGTTGTATAGTCCTCAAAAGAAAATGTGGTGGATTCTAACATTGGCTCTGTAGAACAGCCTAGAATGGTAAAAATTTCTAAAGCACTTACAGCTGAACAAAGAAGTAGGTACATTAATTTGTTAAAAGAACATTTGGATGTTTTTGCATGGTCTTATGAGGAATTGAGAACCTATGACACTGCAATTATACAGCATAAAGTCCCTTTAAAACCGAATGTCAAACCTTTTCGTCAAAAATTAAGGAGGATTAATCCAGCCTTGTTTCCTGTTATTGAAAAAGAAGTAAAGAAGTTATTGGATGCCAAAATCATAATGCCTCTCAGGTACTCTTCATGGGTGGATAATCTAGTTCCTGTTAGGAAAAAGAATGGAGAAATCAGGTTGTGTGTGGACTTTGGAAATTTGAACAGATTTCACTAAAAGATAATTATCTGCTGCCTAAAATTGAGCAAATATTGCAGAAAGTAGTTGGGACACAACGGATCTCTATGGTTGATGGTTTCTCAGGGTACAATCAGATCTCTATGCATCCTGATGATAAGGAGAAGACAACTTTCACTACTCCTTGGGGAACTTTCATGTATGACAAGATGCCTTTTCGACTAATGAATGTTGGGGCCACTTTTCAGAGGGCGATGGATATTTCTTTTGGCGGAGAAAAGGACAAGTTTGTGGTAATCTACTTAGATGATATCACTGTTTTCTCACAATCAGATGACGAACAATTGAAGCATACTTTCCTGAAATGTAGAAAATTTGGCTTGTCCTTGAATCCCAAGAAGTCACATTTTGCTGTACAGGAAGGTAAATTGCTTGGTGATTTACTATCTGCTGATGGTATAAGGATTGACCCTGAAAGGGTAAAAGCTATATTGAAAATAAGTTTACCGAGGAGTAAAAAGGATGTCCAATATTTCATTGGTAAAATCAACTTTCTGCGTTGGTTTATACCAAACTTTGCTGAGACTATCAAACAGATCACAGTCATGCTGAAAAAGGATCAAGAAGTCAGGTGGACCACTGAGGCAAAGAATGCATTTGAGAAGATCAAAATGGCTCTTACTGAAGCTTTTGTATTAGTAAGACCAAATTTTACCAAATAATTTCTTACATTCTCATTTGCATCAGAGGATACAATAGCAGTTGTTCTGTTGTAGAAGAATAAGGAAGGACTGGAGCAGCCTATTGCATTCTTCAGCAAAACTCTTAGGGATTCTGAACTAAAATACAATATCTTAGAAAAACAGGCCTATGCTCTGGTAAAAGCTTTAAGGTTTTTTAGAATCTATGTTCTGCATTCTAAAGTTATTTCATTTGTGCCTAATGCTGCTGTGAAAGATGTTTTAACACAGCCTGATAATGAAGGGAAAAGATGCAGTTGGATTGCTAAAATCATGGAGTATCATGTAGATATCAGACATACCAAACTATTCAAGGGACAAGGTTTAGCCAAGCTACTGGCTGAATCAAATTGTCAGGCTCCTGGATTGCATATGATGGCTAAAGAGTCAGCTCAGGAAGAAGATCAAGCAATCTTGGAAAAAGAGAAAATCATGGACTATTACTCAGCATCCACATGGTATCCAGACATTGTGTATTTTCTGTTGTTTTTGCAATGTCCTGAGCATTTAGATAGAAAAGATGCTAGATCTTTAAAGCTTAAAGCTACTAAGTATTGTCTAGTAGAAGAGCAGTTATTCTGGAAGGACCCAGGTGGTATTCTACTCAGATGCTTGGATAAATCTGAAATTGAAGGAGTAATTTATGAATATCATGAGGGTGCTTGTGGAGGTCACAAGTACTGGAAGAAAACAACATAGAATATTTTAAGAGCTAGGTACTATTGGCCCTCTTTGTTTGCAGATGTATATTAGCATGTGAGAGCCTATATCCCTTGTCAGAAGTTTGCTGGCAAACAAAAATTGCTTTCATTGCCCCTAAGACCTATTGCAATAAGTGCTCCTTTCTAGCAATGGGGTCTGGATTTTATAGGGGAGATAAATCCATCTTCCTCAGGACAACAAAGGTGGATTCTAACTGCAACAGACTTCTTTACCAAATGGGTGGAAGCCATCCCTACTAGGAGTGCTACAGACAAAGTAATTATGGAATTCATCGAAGAAAATATCCTTAGTAGGGTTGGGTGTCCTCATAAAATAGTAACAGATAATGCAAAGGCTTTCAAGTCTATGGAAATGGAAGCATTTTGTGAAAAGAGTGGTATCTTGCTAAAGCATTCAACTCCTTATTATCCCCAGGGTAATGGTTTAGCTGAATCCTCAAATAAGAACATCTTTCAGAATATCAAAAAGTTGCTTAAGCATAATAAGAGATCATGGGATTCTATGCTAAAATATGCATTGTGGGATGATAGGATAACAGTCAAACATGAAATTGGAACTTCTCCTTTCCAATTAGTGTATGGCACAGATGCAGTTTTTCCTCTCCAATTGGGAATCCCAGTGATGAAGTTTCTTCAGAATTGTCAGGAAGAACCCAATGATATGCAGAGAAGGATTTATGAGATGATAGAATTACAACAGAACAAGGAAAAAGTGGAAGAAAGTGCACAGTTATACAGATTGAAGATCAAAAGCAGATTTGACAGGAAAATCAAAGAAAACACTTTCTTAGTTGGTGATATGGTTTTGAGGTGGGATGCCAGGAAAGAGCAAAAAGGGAAGCATGGTAAATTTGACAACCTCTGGTTTGGCCCTTTCCTAGTGTCTAAGATTCTGGAAAATAACACTTTTGTCCTGTAGTCTTTGGAAGGTGAGGAATTGCCAAGTCCAGTCAATGGACGATTCCTCAAGTATTTTTACAGTCTTTGAGGAGATTTTCACTTTTCATTGTATATACTGGTGTGAGTGAAGCATAATAATGACTCCATAACCCAATGGAAATTTTGCAAACTAGTAGGTAGCAGAAAAGAAGGCACTGGTCTACAGGTTCTTGAAGCCTCGCAGGGAGGACTTCATCCTGCAACTAGAGCCAGATCTTAAGTCATGAAACTTGTTTTCTTTAGTCTTATATCTTGCTTGTGATTTTTGTTTTAAGCTTGCTCATTTTCTTACTTTTAGGAAATTTTGGTTTAAAATGAAAATTTTGATTTTTGCTTTTAGGTTTTCATTGTGTTTTGTTTTTCTTATGGTTCTGAAGGGTTCTATAGGACATATGTTGATTAAAGGTTTCACAAATAACACTAAGGTCATAGTTTACCATATAAAACTTATTCAAAATGGAATTAATGGCTAAAAAGCGCCAAATTTGATTTTAAAACATTCTTGTAGCGCAACGACTAAAATTTTTCACTGCGGTGCTACAAGAATATCACAGGCGCTAAATTTGTCAGTTTTTACGCCAAATTCTCCCATGATTGCGCTCCTGGATGACTAATCAGATGTGTAGATAGGTTTGATACGTGTTGTATCAGAAATAATCATGCAAACAATTGTGGTCTATGAGATGAAGGAGATCATGGTAGACAGAAGTTAGGGCTCAACAAATCATGACAGATAGAGGAACAAGCCGATATTGTTGGGAAGGAGGTTCTCCACATAGACATTACGAAGCTGGAGGCAAAGTGGAATGAAGACAATTGCTTAAGATCCAGAATTTGAAGTTACAGAGAGAATTTAGGGTTTTCTCAACGTGCCAGTTGGAACCAAACTGAAGACTTGAAGACACCTGGAAAGTTAAATTCAACATTCAGATAGTCCAAGGATTAATTTTTGACACCTGCAGCAAGCTGGGAGTGAGGTATTCTGCGTAAAATTGGTCGTGGCCTGCTAAATTGGGGGTTTTTCCATTAAGGCTTGTTATGTTAAAATGATTAAAGAAAACATAAATTCATGTTGTTAACAAGCTCCCAATGACAAGAGATCAGTCTAAAAGGATTTTAAATGTTTTGGCAAGTGATAAGTTGAAAAAAAACAGTTACATTAAACAAATTTCCCTGCCAAGAACAGCAAATATGGTAGGGTGAAGGTATGTACTGTTTTTGGCAACCAGGGTTTCACAGATTTACGTGTTACCTGTAATCAATGCAATGAGTTAGCTGAGCATGTCTATTGCATGCAGACGTTGTTTGAGTATGTTCCAGAGGTTGATTGGTTTTTTGCTGAATGTAAGTTGAAGCAGAGAGTTAGCACACATAAGATTGCTCTCATATCATCTCATCTCCTAGTTAAACAATCACAATCTGAATCTAAGAAGCGAGCAGTTGAGAGCACTAATGCAGAATCCTTATTGCAAAGAGATAGCTCATTAGTGGCACTAGAAGGAGCCAAGGTTTCTATTTGTGCATAATCACAACACATAGATGTCTCTGTGCATTCCAGAGATGGTATGACATTTAGATGAGCATATTGGATGTTAGTTAAGTTCAACAACAGTTTTGTTGAAAGAATTTTGGTACTCTGTTTGGCCTAAATTACCCCAATCCTGGTGAAAAACATTTCCTACATTGACAATAGAACAGACTATTAAAAAATTGAAAGAAAACAACCAAGGAAAATCAAAAGAAAACTAACTGTCAAAACTCTGAAAACTTGAAGGAACAAGGGCTGTTAGGTCATTAACAGGGTTTTAAAATCACACAGAATCATCATTCAGCCATTGGAAAGTAGATGAAGAAAAGTGGGAAGACCAATAGGGCTCAACCTACTGAGCTAAATTGGATTGACAAGTTTCCAGGTTGTGTAGAGCTCTTTGAGAATGCTGGGTGGTTGGACTTCTTTAAGAAGATTGATGGATATAACACCGAAGTCTCTCATAAATTTGCTAAATTTTATAACCAAGATATGGTATCATTCGAGACTCTGAAGTTCAAATTGACTGTGGAGTTGGTGGCTGAAGCAATATGAGTGAAGAATGAAAGAGAGCTCTGGTTGAAAAAGGTGCCATTTACCTTCAATGCCCAAAGGTATCTTTTACCTGGCACTATTCCAGACTGGAGAAAGGGAGTGCTGATCCAGAATTTTAGAGCTGAATGGGTAGAGCCCATTAATATTCTACAAAGATACATAACTTGTGAAGGGAGGTATGCTTTCATATTCAAATATCATTTCAGGTTCTTACAGCACCTTGCTGGTGAATCAAATATGAGTCTCCCTTTCTTCTTGTTGAATAGTTTGCAGAAAATGTCAAGCAGTATTAAAGAGCATCATGACCACACTGCACAGTCCATTTTTCATCATGGATTGCTCAAGCTTATTATCAGCACTGTTCTACAAAGAGAAGGGAAGACTTGGGACTACTTCCTTTTTTGGTCTGGGTTCCAAATTAACCAGGAAGCACAGCCTACCAAAAAGCATGTTGATAAGGGACAAGCCCTAATTAGAAAATTAGGACAAAAGGTCAAGGCTAAAGATAAAAAGTGTGCCAATCTTGCGGAAGTGGCAGAACCTTCAAAGGAGGATTATGAATCTCAGCATCCTGCAAATGATAGTAAGGGAAAAATTTTGTTGTCTATTAAAAAGGAAACCCAACCTATGCAAAATAAGGCACCAACAGAAATACTCATGGATGAAAAAAGTTTCTTTCACAGAGAAGGTTGCAGTAGAGGAAGAATATACTAAGGTCCAACAAAGAATCCCAATCACCATTCTATCTGAAGATGAAGGATATTTGTTGGAAGGAGATTAGGTGACTGTCAGTGCTGAAACTAGGGTTGGAACACACAGGGAGTTCTCCAGTAAAGAAGATAAGACAGTCATTCCAAAGAAAAAGAAGATCAAGGCTAAAGCTATGGAGTTTGCCACAGTTATGCATCAAGGAAAAACTTTGAATATGGTGGGAGAGATTTTCCCAGGATGGAGACCCAAAACCAGACCCAAAAACAAATTGAGGCTAAACATGAAAAAGCTACTAAACCCTAAGTTAAACACAAAAGCAGTAAATGTGCTTGATACTTCTTCTTCATATGAAAAGATAGAATCTAGAAAAGGTGATTGCAAAGGAAATAAACCATTGAAGACAGTAGAAGAGTCCAGCCTCATGAAAACTAAACTGTCAACTGTGTTTTTGGAATTAAGAGGTGAAATGTTGAAGGAACAATAGAAAGAAGAAATGGAAGATTCTTATTCAGAAAATAAGTTGGTAATGGATGAAAATGCATCTGATGAAGCACACAATCAAGAAAATACAAATGTTCATGGTGTGTCTACAGAGCTGATGCCTGCGGATGATGACATATTCAGAAAGTTGAATATCCCATGGCTTCCTAGTGAGCTACATAATACAACAGCATGTAAAGCTTTTGACTCAGAGAAGGAGAATTTGCAAAGAACCATCAAACAATACAAGCATCAAATGGAGTACATGCAAGAAACAAATGATGGTTTTATCCTAGCTAATAGAAGACTCAGGGAAGACTTAGAAGAAGTGAATGATCATTACCAAGAGCTTACTGCAGTCTCTAAGGAGGCCCTGAAAAGGAAAAGAAACACAGATTTACAGTGTGCAGAGCTGAAAATGACTATCAAAAGCCTACAGCAGTAGAATGAGGATCTTACAAGAAGGATGACAGATATGAAAGTTGAGCATCATAAAGCTAGGAAAAAGGCCCAAGCCTTATATGGAATAGCTTTATTGGCAGAAGCTGCTAAAGACCTTTGAGTATTGTTAGTTAGGAAGTTACTTGTTATGTTTTTGAGAAATACTTTATTTTGTAAATTATAATTTTGAAATTATCCTATCGATGATTAGGCTAGAAACAGTTAGGGTTTAGACCCTAACTGAATTTTGAAAAACTGTATTTAGGAAGATCAGAAAGAGAACAAGGGGTTCGATTTTTGGTGGGCTTAAGGAGGTCTCTTGACTTGTTTATGAGCTAAGTACTTAAACTCTCATGTGTATTTGATGAACGGAATTATGAAATATATGATCCATATTACCCTTCATTATGTGTTTTGGCTTCATTTCTAGCTTGTTTAGCTACATAATTGGTAAATTCATTACTGGTTTATGGTTTCTTTGCTTGTAATGCTTGCCTGTTGTGAATGAACTTCAGAGTTATGTTTTGTTGCGTAACTAGTTATTATATGATGCATCTCTGCTCTTCTTTACTTATGATTTAGTTCCTATTTGGATTATGAATGTATTCCCTTTGGTCACCAAAACTTATAACCAGAAAAACCTTTCAAGAACCCTAAAACCTAGTTTTGTTTGATTGAATATTTGAGATTGTGTTGGCTTGTTTCTTTGTAGCCTGGAAACAATTTCTGGCACAAACACACCCAAAACCTTGAATATTCAAGTGAAGAAGAACTAATTCAGTCCTTTTGACAAGAAATCATTGAGAAAAACAATGCTTTTTCTCCAATGTGTTTCAAGTCAGATGTATCCCTTCACAATCAACCTTTTCCCCTAGATGTCAACCTTTTCAATGAAGAAACAAAGATGATTGTTTCAATGTTGGTTCAGTTCTTAGGTTTAGACACAGACATATATGTTTCTGAGCTTTTAATGAGTGTTTTGTTTAGAATGAGTCGCAGTCATTCTGAGTCTCATTATTTTCCACCTCCATGCCTTAAATTTGATGAATTCCTAATTGAAAGCATTCACTCTCATCTACAAAATTTCCATAGTACTAGGAATTTCATACTTCAATCTTACATGATCATAATGTTCTTATTTTTCAATGAAGAAAATCTACAGCTGCCAGAAATGGTTCTTACAGCATAAATCAGTAACAAAATGTTTAAATATATGAACCTATTGATGGTAGAGGTTTACAAAGTTTTCTTTCAAAATAAATTACCCAGAGTAATGCCACATATGAAAGAGGATATACAATTTTCCCCAAATAGGAAAATAGGACACTGGTTCCTGTTAGAAGAACACATAATCATTAGAGTGTATGGATTTACTCATGAGCCATATAGATTTCCATCTTTCCTTACTCCTAGATTATTTTCTTTGGAGCTCGTGAGACATAAATTGATAGTAGAAAATGAACATTTTATTAGTTTCAAGAAATCTTAAGGAATCACATTTCCTTGGGTGATTGGACCTTTTATCATAAATAATAAAGTTGCACTCCCTTTAGTTGAGAGTTTTTTACAGGAGATGGATTTTAAAACATGTTTTGTAGTAAACTATGATCCACAACATGGTATCTCACTACAAAGACAAATGAATAAGAACAAGTCTTTTGAGCACCAGGTAGTTGAAGGGTTGGCTGAAAAAAAAAGGTAAATTGGTTGGATTATCCATCACCAATGGAGATTGTAGAAGTTTCAAAAAAGAATACATTGGTTGTGGTAAAATAAATAGAGGTAGTCACTCCCATTGCAAGCAATTCATAGGTGAAATTTAAAAGGACTTTTTCAGAGGAAATGGAAACATGAGAAGAAGGAAGTTCAGATACAACTAAAAAACAGAAGATTGAAGCTGAGAGAGAATTGGTTGAAGTTGTTAAAACTAAAAGTAAGAAAAAGCATGTAAAGATGAAGATACCATCTTTTGAAATGAAACAATATGAACTCTAAGAGGTTCCTGTAACATAAACTGATAAATTAAAATCCAGGGACGATTTATATGATAAATATAAGGATGATAGGGAAACATTCTTAAATTAATATTTAAAATTTTATGTGTTGATTAAATTGGATTTTTTTTCAACATAAGATCATAAGGAAACATTGATGAAATAGTCCAAAAAGATTGAGCCAAAATAACAAAGTTAACTAAGTGGAGTCAGAAATATTATAATGCTAAGTTTCCATGAAGTGAAGATTTGGACGAACCAGATCATAAGAGAGAGAAAGATCAATGTTCTAAAATAGTTTCCACAATGCCAAGGTGAAATCTTGTGAAAGTTGTGGGAAGACTATTGCATAAAAGATTTGTGGAAGTCATTTTTGAGAATTTATGAAAAGTAGACCCACAATCCACAATCCAAAATTGTAGAAGAAGTTTTGCATGAGATGAATTGCAGAAGCAATTTCAAAAAATTTGAAAGGAATCCCTGTAAAACTTAACCCGCAATTACAGAAGGAAGCAGTTCCCATAGATTGTGCAAAGGACGATTACAGAAAGATCATTGCAGAAAGGGTAAATTTGGAAGCATGTTTTAAATTTTTTTGAAAGGAAGGCCTGCAACCCGCAATTGCAAAAGGAAGGAGTTCCCACATATTGCAGAAAGGGCGATTGTGGAAAAGAATGTTGTGGAAGGTTAATTGCAGAAATATAGTTTGCAGAAAGATAAATGCAGAAAGGTCGTTGCATAAAGGTAATTGCGGAAGCATAAAAATGATTGTGGAAACATATCTACGGATATTATATTGATGGTCGGATTATGATCGTTCTCAGATCAATTATCGAGGAGGATTCCACTACGTGAAAATACATAGAATATAGTGGCAAGATTGGGTCATGGAATTTGAAAGTAATCGTCATGCCATAATCTCTCATCAACAAACAAGAACAATCGATAAGAATATCAACAGTCATAAGCTAATCCACTGGGTGAAGGAGAATAATTTAGTAAAACAACTAAAATTAGAGATAAGATAATTTTAGCTAACTCTGCAAAATATAATTTCTATTAAAACTGAACTTAATGATGAAAATCAACATTTGATAAAGGACATGAATAATTCTTGCAACGCTTCAATGAAAACACATGATAATTCAAGTAAAGATATGATGATATTTATACATAATTCAAACCTAGAGGGAAAGTGTCTCTATAGTACTGACCGTAGCGGTAGCTATAAGAGGAAGAGACCAATGACATGAAGAATTATCTATGATGGAGTTGAAGAAAAAAAATATATTGAAGATTGATAAAAAGACAGGGTGGTAGGGTGGTGCTAGGGTAGGAAGAAAACTTGCGAGGGGTTGTAGCCTCCTTCCAGTAGTGGCTGGATAACAGGGTGTTAGTGCATCCTTGTATGTGGTAGCAGGTAGAAAACCTGGGTTGTTGTAGCATACCTATATGTAGTAGCAGGAAAACATTATGGGGTGTTGATGCATCCATTCTGTAGCAGCAGATAAACAATTTTTTAAAATTCATATTATTATTAATGATTTTAATTTGGTGGTTTTTTCTTTGAGGTTTCCATTATAAATGTATGTTTCCTAACTTGGTCGATTCATTGTGTATATTGTACTTAGATTTATTTAAGTTAAAAGAAGGAAATATTTATTTACCCCCCCCCTCTCAGTATTGCTGGATAATCCAACAATTAGTATCGGAGCAAGATACTTCACTACATTTTAATAATTGTAAGGAAGATCCTATTAAAAACCACTATGGATCAACAAGAATGGTTATCCACCAACATAAATCCATTAATTACAGGATATAATTATGCATACTGTAGTGTAAGAATGAAGTTCCATCTAATGACTCTTGGATACAAAGTCTGGAGGTTTGTTTAAAAAGAGTAAAAAATACCAGACGACCTACCTATAGACATAGATGAACTAGATCAATATGAAGAAAATGCTAAAGCCCTGATCACAATCTTGAGTGGGTTAACAAATTCAGTTTTTGTGAAATTCATGCAATGCAAGACAACCAAACATGCATGGGAAAAATTAAAAACTATCTATGGAGTATCCAAAGTCAAACAATCCAAACTTCAGATATACAAAGGATGGTTTGAAGGTATAAAAATGATCCGGATTTATGCGTGAACGAAATGAAAGAACATATACAGACTCATAATAATCGACATTTTGCAAAGATAACAAAGATACAGTAAACACATAATCTATTAAATGGCAGAAATAGAACAGACTGTAATACAATTGCTAGAATGGTGGTAGCGATCTCTGAGAAGAGATGTGGCTGCTACGCTCATTTGTGCCAAGCTGAATACAAAATGAGGNCCAATGGCAACCATTTGGCCCCGAATCTCCAAAAAACGTCGTTTAAGGCCTCAAAAAGGCCCCGGAAGTTTAGGACTCGAAAACTGCCGAAAAATAACTAGGAAACTGCCACAATGAACAATTGTTTTGAGCCAGTGGAATAGGTGGGTGGCCACCGATCTCCATCTGGATCAAAAAATGAAAGAGGAAGAAAATATTGCAGAATATCTTTTAAGAGTAGATGAAATTGTCAATTTTATTAGAGGCCTTGGAGGAGAAATAAAAAAGATAGAATTCATTGGAAAAGTACTAATAACCATTCCCATTACGTATGAATCAAAATCATATACTCTAGAAGAATGAGATGTTCTTAACATCATGACAGTAGACAAACTACATGGGATCTTCACTGCATATGAGATTAGAACTGGACAAAATGAACCTTCAAGAAAATAAGAAAAATTTAAGGTCTCAAAAGAAACAAAGAAGTCTGAAACCCCGTCTAATAATCACTCAATAAATTCATATGACAAAGAAGGTTTGTTCATCAAGAAACTTGAGAGAGGTACTGGAAAGTACAAAGGAAAGATACCTCTAAAGTGTTTTAATTGTGGAAGAATTAGACACTCTACTTCAAAATGTTCCTATCCTAAACAAGATGATAATGATGAGAGAGAATAATTAGAGAAGTTCAAAAAGGGAAAGACAGAAAACAAGAAGAATTTTAATGAGAAGAAGAAGATCCTTTACACCATGGAAGATAGTGAAGATGAAGACACAAGTGGATATGAGGAAACATAAATTCTATTCATGGGAATATAACATCAAGATCAAGATGGTGAATCAAATGAGGAAGGAGAAGAAGACCTAAAAGATGAACTCATTAGTGCTCTTGAAGAACTTGAAAAATGCAGAAAAAAACACAAACAGTCAAACCAAATCATTAGTGACTTGAAGACCCAACTTCAAGAGGCCAAGAAGATTGAATAATACCTATATTTGTAGCTCAAAAAGAGAATAAAAGAATTTGAAAGGCTTAAAGAATATATTATGCACCTTAGAAAGAAGTTTGATGAAGATTCTATTAAGTTAAAATTTGAAAACAATTCAAAGACTCTGGATGACATCTCGAGTAGCCAAAGACCATCAAGAGATAAATATGGATTATGATATGACAAAGAAAAGAAGCCAGAATGTTCCTCCCTCACAAACCAAGGTAGAAATAAAAGAAGCTATGATGTTGCACTGAAGAGTCCAATTCAAAAGGAAGAAATCAAGAAATCTTATCCATCCTCTCATTACAAATATAGAACTAATGTGATTCCTAGAATACCAATGACAAGTAGATATCATGAGATTTTTTTGGTCATTTCTACTCTTGTAATAATTTTGGTAATAAAGCCCTAAATTTTTGAGCATATGGAAAGTTTTGTGACTACAAGAAGAATGCATCTAGTAACAAACCAAAAGTAAGAAATCATAACTTTTTTGCACCCCTTCAAAGATATGACATAGAGTGTTACAAATGCAATAACCATGGACATATAGAAAGAGATTATAAACTAATGAATCCCACATAGAAGGTTGGTTCAAAGGGTTTCAAGATAAAAAAAGAGAACGGATTGGAAGAAAAAGAAAGAAGAGGAGAAATCCATGATTTCTCTATGTGCGACAAAAAAGAAGAATCTATGGAATATTGACAGTGGGTTTTCAAAGCATATGAGAAGAGACTCAAACAAGTTCATAAGCCTAAGAAAATATAATTAGGGGAAATTCACTTTTGAAAATAAGAAAAAAGGATTCAGGAAGACCATTCATGGGTCTAATGTAAGGAATTAAATCGATGTATACATCATAGAAAAAGAACAACAATGCTACATGAGTATGATTGATGAAAGTTGGTTATGGAATTGAAGGATGGGGAACTTAAACTTCGACAATATTCTGAAATTAAGTAAGAAGGAAGATGAAAATTATTTTCCAAATATTTTGAAGCCTCTAAATTCAGTTTGTAAACATTTTCAACATGGGAAGCAAACTAAAGTTGGATTCAAAGCAAAAGAACATACAACCTCACATACATTGGAAATATTTCACACTAATATATGTGTAACAACAAGAACTAAAATATTTCTAGGAGAGTACTATTTCATGTTGTTCATATATGATTATACAAATATGACTTGGGTTACATTTCTGAAAGAAAAATCAGAAGCTTTTGAGAAGTTTAAATTTTTTAAAGAAAAAGTTAAGAATGAAGCAAATTTGAAAATCAAATGTCTAAGGTCAGATAATGGAAGGGAATTCACTTCAAATGAATTCAATGAATTTTGTGAAACAGATGGAATTAAAAGAAATTTTTAAGCCCCAAAGAGTCCTCGACAAAATGGTGTTGTGGAAAGAAAAAACAGAAAAGTCCAAGAAGCTGCCAGAACTATGTTAAATGAAGCAAAACTTCTTGATGTGTATTGGAGGGAAGCAGTATATACAATTATTTGTATAATAAATAGAGGATAGCTCTAATTTAATAATGACAAAACCGCTTACCAACTATGGTATGGAAGACCTTCCTAAGTCAAATATTTCAGATTTTTTGGTAGCAAATGCTACATAAAACTAAATGAATATGATCTTCGTAAGTTTAATTATAGAACCGATGAAGGAATATTTTTAGGATATTCATCTACCAAGAAAACATATAGATGTTACAATAAAAGGATATACAAAATCATAGAAAGTGGAGATGTAAGAGTAGAGGACATAAAACCATGAATAATAAAAATCCAAGATGAAGATGGAGACTTGCAAAAGAAGGAATGAGTTTATGAAGAAGAAGAAGAAGAAGAAGAAGAAGAAGAAGACGAAGAAAAAGTAGAGAAAGAATAATCGCATGAAAATGAGAATGAAGACTCTCCAAGATTATACACAATACACCATATAGGTGGGTTCAAAATAATCATCCTGAAAATCAAATAATTGGTGACAAAGATTCAAGAGTTAAAACAACAAGAAAATTATTTTATGATGAAGAACAAGCACTAATTTCGATAGTAGAACCCAAAAAATTTAAATAACATTGAAAAGGTGAGGATTGGATCAATGCTATGAATGATGAAATTGATCAAATAGAGAATAACTAAACTTGTGAACTTCTCCCAATAACTAAGGGCATGAATTTTATTGGAACCAAATGGATTTTAAAAAACAAGTTCAATGAGCATGGTAATGTGACAAGAAATGAGGCCAGATTAGTATGCAAGGGATATGCTCAAGTAGAAGGTGTTGACTTTGAAGAAAATTTTGCACCTGTGGCAAGACTTGAATCCATTAGGATGTTTTTATCTTTTGCATTCTACAAGAAGTTTAAAGTGTATCAAATGGATGTAAAATATGCATTTCTTAATTGAGAACTTGAAGAAGAAGTCTATATTGAAAAACCATAAGGTTTCCTCTTCTCATAAAATGGAGACTATGTTTGCAAACTAAAAAAGGCACTATATGGTCTCAAACAAGCCCTAAGACCATGGTTTTAAAGCATAGACAACTACTTGAAGTAACAAGGATATAAAAGAGGATCCACTGATAGTAATCTACATAAATATAAAAGATAAGAATATGATCATTGTTGTTGTTTATCACGGGGCTTCACTTGTTGAACAATATCCTATCACGTTAGTTCATAATGTGGGTTTTAAAATTGTCAAAAATCTAACCAATATATTGCAGGTATTGCGATGGATGAGGGATTTAAGGTGGGTGTGGATAGGGTGGTTTATAAATATTGAGGTATAAAAAGGGGTGGGGGGGAGGTTTTAAGTATTGGGAGGGGGTTTCATCAAAAAGCGTTTGGGTCAATATTTCTCAAAATTAAGGGTATTCTTTAATATCCCACAATTGCATGTGCTATGTGAGAGGTTCACTAAGTGAAGTCCTCGTGTTTTTTATGTGGATGATATCATATTTGGAAGCAATGTACAAATACTAAGTGTAAACTTTTATTTTGAAATGAAGAAGGAATTTGAAATGTCAATGTTGGGTGAATTAAAATTCTTCTTGGGATTACAATTTTATTAATTAAACAAAGGAATCTTAATTTCCCAAACCAAATACATCAAAGATGTCCTTAAGAAGCTTAAGATGGAAGACTCCAATCCCGTTAGTACTTCTATGGTCACTGGTTGTAAATTGAGCAAGGATGATGAATATTTAGAAGTCGATCATACTATGTATAGGTCAATGATTGGTAGTTTATTATATATAAAATCTACAATACCATATGCAATGCAAGTTGTAGGTTTTGTTTCTAGATTCCAATCAGCCCCAAAAGAAACACGTGTGGCTAAAGTAAAAAGAATTATTATATATGTAAAAGGTATTGTGGATTATGTATTATGGTATCCAAAAAGAAATAACTTCACTCTAAGGGAATTCAATGATGCAGATTGGGAAGGAAGTATTGATGACAGAAAAAAAAAAGTAGTGGAGTAGTACTCTACTTAAGAGATTGCTTAGTATCATGGCTAAGTAAAAAATAGTCTTCCATTTCACTGTCTACAAGAGAAGTCGAGTATATTGTTGTTGCGTCATGTTGTACACTAGTAATTTGGATGAAACAAACATTGGAATATTGAATTGTAAAATATGAGGACCCCTTTGTTATACATTGTGACAATATAATCCAATGAAATATCCAAAAATCCTGTTATACAATCTAAGAAAAAACATATTCCAATGAAATAACAATTTTTAAGAGAGAAAGTATCTCAAAAAGTGGTCAAATTGAGTATATTGATACAAAGGAACAAATTGCAGACAATTTCACTAAGTTGTTACTTGGAGAATCATTTTCCTATCTTAGTAAGAACTTTGGGGGTTATCTCTCATCATTAACAAATTAACTAAAAGGATGAAAACCCTATCAAAGGAAGATGATAAATGTTGATAGGGGGAGACACACCCACATGGGGAGTGATTTTAAAAATATATGGTCCATAAGTAAAAAAAATTGAGTGGTTTTGATCTCCTCAAAGGAGGATTGATGTTGTTGATATGAAACTATAATACTTATGATTTATGTTGTTGCGTATTGAAGTTACTGTGTTAAAAATTACGGTCTCTGGAAGTAATATTTACATCTTCATATCGTTAAAAAAAACACAGAAGAATGAGATCAACGTTCAAAGAGAAATGCAAGTATACTTTGTTGTGTTTCTTATACACGACTATAAACTATAATATTCTAAAGGAATATAGAAAAATGGAGCAATGTTACAGCGGGTGTTTTTCTCGAAAATTTGTCATTCTTGTGAAAGGGGGAGAAAAATTGCCTAAAGGAGAAAATCTTGCCATCAATGCCAAAGGGGGAGATTGTTGATTAAATTGGAATTGTAGTCAACATAATATCATAAGGCAACAATAATGAAATAGTCCAAAAATATTGAGCCAAAATAGCATAGTTGGCTAAGCTGAGTCGAAAGAATTATCATTAGAGGAATTTTGAGGTCTAAAATGGGCCTCCTAAGGAAAATAATAAAATAATATTTATTAATTTTGGAGGAAAAAAGAAAAAAAATACTTTTTGTATTTGTATTTTCGACATATCTCCTTGCGTTTTTACTCAAATTTTGATCAGAAGAGCTCGTTGGATGCGGAATTTGATTCTGAATCGAACATGTACCCACACTGCATACTTTTGATGGACCTAGGGACCCCAAAAATAAGAAATACCTGAAAACACGTGATGATGATGTCATCATCACATTTTTTCATGTATTTCTTATTTTAGGGGTAGCGGGGTTCATCAAAAGTATGCAGTATGGGTACTCGTTGGATGCGGAATCAAATTCTGCATCCAACGAGCTCTTCTAATCAAAATTTGAGTCAAAAAATAGTGAAATATGTCAAAAATACAAACAAAAAAATAGTTTTTTTTTATGACAAATATGTCAATTCAACCATTATAGTTGACTTATTTTATTGGAATTCTATTGGTTCTTGAATTCCAAATCAAAAGAACTTATTGTTGGAGTGTTTTCTTATAAGGCCCATTTTAGACCTCAAATTTCCTCTAATTAATGCTAGGTTTCTATGAAGTGAATATTCGGGTGGCCTAGGTCATAAGAGAGAGAACGATAAATGGTCTAGAATAGTTTCCGCAATTCCAAGGTGAAAGCTTGTTAAAGTTGCGGGAATACTATTGTGGAAGAGATTTGTGGAAGTCATTTTTTAAAATTTATGAAAATTAGACCCACAATCCAAAATCCACAATTGCAGAAGAATTTTTGCAAGAGATGATTTACAGAAGCAATTTCGAAAAAGTTCAAAGGCATCCCCACAACTCGGAACTTTCAATTGCGGAAGGAAGGAGTTCTCATAGATTGTGGAAAGAATGATTGCAGAAATATCATTGTAGAAAGGGTAAATGAGGAATAATGTTTCAAAAAACTTGGAAGGAAGGCCCGCAACCTGTAACCCGCAATTGCGGACGAAAGGATTTCCCAAAGATTGCAGAAAGGGAGATTGTGGAAAAGAACGTTGTGGAAGTTTAATTGCGGAATGATAGTTTACAGAAATATAAATGCGGAAAATTCATTGCAGAAAGGTAACCGCAAAAATGGAAATATAGTTTGAGGAAATCTAACTACGAATATTAGATCGACGGTCAAATCTTGGTCCTTTCCAGGTCATTGATCGAGGAGGATTCTGTTGCGTGAAAATACACGGAAGATAGAGGCAAGATCAGAACACGGAATTTGAAAGTAATCATCATGTCATAACCTCTCATCAATAGAAAAGAACGATCACTAAGAAGATCAATGCATATAAGTTAATTCGCTAGGTGAAGGAGAATAATTTGGAAGAACAACTAAAATTAGAGATAAGTTAATTTTAGTTCACTATGCAAAATCTAAGTTCTATTAAAACTGAACTTAATTATGAAGATCATCATTTGAGAAAGGACACGAAGAATTCTTGCAAGACTTCAATGAAAAGACACGATAATTCAAGTAAATATATGGTGATATTTATGCATAATTAAAAACTAGACGGAAAGTGTCTCTATAGTCCATATCATAGAAGCAGCTAGAAGAGGCAGATGCCAGTGACATGAAGAATTATTTGTGAAATAGTTGAAGAAAAAAAGGATCTGGAATATTGATAACACAAAACAGGGTGGTAGGGTGGTGCTAGGGCAGACAACAAGCCTACAGGGGGTTGTATCCTCCTTCCAATAGTGGTTGGAGAATAAGGTGTTGGTGCATCATTGTCTGTGGTAGAAGGAAGAAAACATTGGGTGTTGTAGCATCCCTATTTGTAGTAGTAGGAAAAAATTATGGGTTGTTGATGCATCCGTTTTGTAGCAGCACATAAACAATTTTGTAAAATTCATATTATTATTAATGAGTTTAAATTGGTGGTTTTGGCTTTGAGGTTTCCACGATAAATGTCTGTGTCCTAAATTAGATGATTCATTATGTATATTTTACTTAGAGTTATTTAAGTAAAAATAAGGAAATATTGATTCACCCCCCCACCTCTCAGTATTGCTGGATAATCCAACAATATGCAGATGTCACAAAAATTTCCAGTAAAGAGGTCTCATTGGTAACTGTCAAAGATCATGTTAAGAATGCTTTGAACTTGGCAGTTTCCCCTAAGAAAAGGATAGTAAAAATGAGGCTAGACCTAAAAGATATCATAGTGCTTGACATGTTCCACTTACACAAGTAGAACGGGGAGGTAATTTATAGTGATCTGTTGAAAACCACATTGAAGGTATCTAAATTGCAATCCACACAGAATAAGGTACACCAAAAACAGATTAAGAAACTTCAAGCAGATTTACTAGCCACTGACAATGAAGAAATGAAGGGATAATTTAGACAAAAGATCCTTGCAGAGAAGGAGAACACAATTTAGTTGCTGAAAAAGAAATTGAAGATCCATGCCCCTTCAGAATTGACTGCTTTGGAGAATGAAAAAAGCTACTAGCTAATGAGTTGAGTGACAGCAAAGAAAATATATTGAATCTTGCTGATGAAAAGAAGGAACGGGAAAATTTTAAAGCTCTTTCGGTTGAAAAAAAAAATGTTTTAAATGAAAGAAAATTGGATTTGGAGAAAGAGAAAAAGGATAAGAGAAAAGAAGATGAGGTACATATAATTCAACCTATTGCACAAACAAGTACATAATCCATTGTGTAGGCTATGTCCCAAGTAATTTTGAGGGACTTGGAAATTATTGATATGAAAAGTAAAAATAAGAATTTAGTGAATGCAGTTTTGAAGAAGGAAGAGGAAAGAAAATCCCTGGAGAATAAGTATAAAGAACTGCTAGATAAAAATGAAAAATTAGTGAAGCAGTTATCTGGACAATTGTCGATGCAGGGAGGAAGACACCTCATTTGGGACATGAACATTTATGAAGTTGTTAAGCTCAGAACTTATTTAAATTATATTTTGGACAAAGAGATGGTTATAAATGCTACTAGACATAGTTGCACTGCACTAAAGGAATATTTAAATAAGAAGCATGTGGATACAACTAATAATACAATCAATTTCCTTAATATTTTATCAGAGGAATATTTAAGGACCATGGGAAGAAAAGATAGAATCATAGTGATCACCTAGTCCAGGAAGGTAGTGGGAAAACATCATCACATAGAAACTGTGTAGGAAAAGATTGATATAATGCAACATCATGTGAATATTTTTAAAGGATTATTTGTGTCTCTATTTGAGAAAGGTTTACCTTATTTTTGGGAAGAATATGGTATACTTTTGTCTCGGGTTGAACATTAGGTTTTAATGGTGAAATGTAGATTGGACAACATAGAATTTGAAGATATGAACCAATCTCTATTAGGGAAAACAATGATTGATAAATTAGTAGTTGAATTTGAAATAATCAACACTTTCAGAGCATTTTGTTCCCAATTTCCAACCATTTCGTATGTGGGTCATGTAGAATTACAAGTATTGGCTAAAGAAATGGCCAATCTAGAGCTCCCATCTATGGACTAGTGGAAGACAATAGAGAAGTTTGCCAGAAAAAAGTATAGGCTGCATCAATAAATAAGTTCGAGAAGATTTGAAGACTAGTTTATTTTGAAAAAAGTAATAAATTTTTGAGTAGTTAGTTTGTTAGAAATCAAGTGACAAATGTAATAAGGAAATAATTTTTTCCTATTTTAAGCATAGAAACAATTAAAATCTCAAGGATAATTTTGATGTATTTAAGTGACTTTTTACAATGTATTGAGGGTTGGAACCCCTGGACAAGATCTGAATTTTGTAAGTGGGATTAAATATTAATAAAAATTTTAGATCCAAGCAGGTTTTCTGCAGATATTCTTGTGTTATTCATTTTACAGTCTGTACTTTCTTTCCTTCATGTGAATGTGTTTCATGTTTACCTTTTGATTATGTTTTCTTTTCATGCTTGAATGCGTGTATATTGGGTTGGAATTCATAATATGATGCTATGATCCTTTACTTTCTGATCCAGATCTTGGGGGTTGAGACACGAAAGGCTTGGATGCTGAGAGAGGAGGGGATGACAGCTACAAAATTGCTAACATTTGAAGCATAGAGCAACATACATAGAGTAAATAGTCCACATGGAGGGGTGAGGATCAAAGAGAGTTGTTTGAGCTTCACCTCTCAAACCATACTAAGAAAGACACTTAGAACCAGTAACCCAATAATGCAATAGAATACGAGAAGTGGAGGATGTCAAAAAATCCTTGAATGTTTTATTGAGAAGGCATAGAGATTTTTTATAACATTATTACAATGTGCCTTGGGGCAATTCCATGGGTCAAAACCATGGGTTGTGAATTACCATGGATGAGAGAGGTATCCATATCTTGGGGGTTGAGACCCAAAAGGCTTGGATGGCGAGAGAGGAAGGGATTAAAGCTACAAAATTGTTAACATTTGAAGCATAGAGTAAATAGACCACATGGATGGGTGAGGCTCAAAGAGAGTTCTTTGAGCCTCACCTTTCAAACCATACTAAGAAAGACACTCAAAACCAGTAACCCAATAATGCAATAGAATAAGAGAAGTGGAGGATGTCAAAAATCCTTGAATGTTTTATTGAGAAGGCATAGAGCCTTTTTATAAAATTATTACAATGTGCCTTGGGGAAATACGATGGGTCAAAAGCATGGGTTGTGAAATACCATGGTTGAGAGAGGTACAATATGCCTTGAAGCCATACCATGGAACAAAACCATGAGTTGTCAATTACCATGGATGAGAGAGGGTGGCCTCTCCGTTTAATGCTTTTATGATGACTGCGAGCATGTGGCCTCTCATTAAATTCTTTTATGACTCATACATCCGAATTTAGACCATATTCCCCCTGAAATTCAGATCATTCTTCCCCCCTTAGAAAATGATGGTCCCCATCATTTCATACTAAAAAGAGACTGATGATTACAATGTGTCAATTGCCAATGAAGAGAAGGATTTTATGTGGTTAACCCATAATCATGGGTTTTTTGTGTTTCTGACCCATAACCATAACTGTGGGTTTTGTGTGGTTGACCCTTAACCATAGGTTTTGTGTGGTTGACCCCTAACCATGGGTTTTGTGTGGTTGACCCATAACCATAATCGTGGGTTTTATGTGGTTAACCCATAACCATGGTTTTTGTGTGGTTAACCCATAACCATGATTACAATAGGATTTCATAAAAGTAAAAAAAAATTGTCTTTGGTGAAGTTGATGTCTTGCTGCAAATCCATTCATATATTTTGATGCAAGTGATGAAATTGAATTTCGTTGAAGACCCATTTGAGATATTGAAAAGATATTTCCATCCTTATAAGATACTCTCTCTGTGGTGGCCCAAGGAGTGAGAAAATGGTTGTTGAAGCTCAAGATACGTGCGTGCACTGGTTTTCCAGACACATGTTGCTTCAATTGATGATATCTCTCAAGCCAGAGATCCAAATGAAAAACCGTGAAATACCCATTTTAGCTAACATAAATATATTTCCAATGACCTATGGTAGAGCCTATGATATGTTTTATGGTGTCTGTGGTACTTTTTTGAAGTTTCAGTACGTGAGGTCACACTGTGTACAAACATAGGTTGCTTCAAACAAGCATATCTCACAAACCAGGAAGGTAAATGAGAAACCGAAAAATACCCATTTTAGATGACAGAAATATATTTCCAATGGGCTATGGAATATCCTTCGAAACTCTCTGTGAAATTTTAAACATCCATTTGAAGTTTGTAGAAGACCACAAATGATGCCAAGGGTTTGTAGAGAAAAATTAGATGTTGTAGAGATCATGGAACTTCCTCTTGAAACTTAGATATCTTGTATTTCATGAGGACCAAATATGATGCTTATAGTGTATGGCCCAGAAATGGACTCTGAGTGTGCCAAAAGGAGGTTGAAAATCTCTGCAGATCTTTGAACCCAAACTATGCTCAAACCCTCATTCCCATGGAGAGCATACCTACTCTGATACCACTGATCTGGATCTTGGGGAATGAGACCCGAAAGGCTTGGATGCTGAGAGAGGAGTGGATTAAAGCTACAAAATTGTTATCATTTGAATCATAGAGTAACATACATAGAGTAAATATCCCACATGGAGGGGTGAGGCTCAAAGAGAGTTCTTTGAGCCTCACCTCTCAAACCATACTAAGAAAGACACTCAGAACCAGTAAGCCAATAATACAATAGAATAAGAGAAGTGGAGGATGTCAAAAATACTTGAATGTTTTATTGAGAAGGCATAGATATTTTTTATAACATTATTACAATGTGCCTTGGGGAAATACCATGTGTCAAAACCATGGGTTGTGAAATACCATGGATGAGAGAGGTACAATGTTCCTTGAAGCCATACCATGGAACAAAACCATGAGTTGTCAATTACCATGGATGAGAGAGGGTGGCCTCTCCGTTTAATACTTTTATAATGACTGCAAGCGTGTGGCCTCTCATTAAATGATTTTATGACTCATACATCCGAATTCAGACCATATTCCCCCTAAAATTCGGATCACTTTCATGCATTCACAAACTTTTTCCACTAAACTTGGCATTGGATTCATTCTGAGATGCCAATGTTAATGGATTTTTTCTTTAATTATCCTTATCACCATACAACCAACATTTTAACTGTAAAATATTAGCTACCCTTCCTCTATTTAAGAACTCCATTGAAAAGCATTGTTATTTTTTTTTTTCATATTTGACTTCATGCCCAATGACCACCAGTTTCATCCATTGTTATTAATAAATTTTATTTCTTTCAAGATATTTATGGCCTTTGAGTTTATCTATTGGGATATCCCTCTCTAGAAGGAAAGAAGTCAACTTTCCTCCTAAAGGTTGTTTTTTGGTTACCTTGGGATTATCCTTTCACAACCGGGGGTAAATTATGAGTGCTAACATCATGTTTAACCTTTTTGCATGTGTTCAATATGACAAGTTAATTATGAGTGCACTCTTATCCAAGTCAACTAATATACCTTTATTTCACATGACATGTCCTAGTAGGACTCCAAACCGGGTGCACACAATGCATTTCTTTAGATTCAATGATATTTTCATTTTCATACATTTTTCCAACATTTCTCTCAACAAATTCAAATCATTCTTTAGAATAATGGACATTTTCTAGTCATCCATGTATACCTCAAGGAAATTATGCATAAATTCCTTTAGTGTTATGCAACCACTATTCTTGAAAACACCACCACCACATTTTTCATCCCAAAGGGAAACATGCTATAATAAAATGAGCTCCATTATGTCACAAACAATATCTTCTTGCAAACCTACTTTGTTATGTTCACTTGATGGTATCTAGGTAATGCATCAGTGAAACAATACACCTCTATTCCCCCCACATTCTCTATTACTCCATCCATAAATAGTGTGGGGAAGGGATAATGTACGCATTCTACATTCAGGATTATGAGGTATATACAGATCTGAATATCCCGTGTATTTTTGAATTGGAACACCATTAGGATGATCGTTTAGACTCTTCAACTGGAAAATAGAGGTCACATCCAACATCCTATCCAAATCCTTGCACACCATTTTTTTATATTTAGGGTTTAATTTGTATGGTATTTCCTTTACTGGTTTGGACCCTTCCTTGAGATAAATTTTCATTTACCCTATGGAAATTGTGATCCCATTCATTTATGAAAAAATTCAAGGGAAAATATTTTCATATTCTTTAAATAGGTCCATTATCTGGGTGACTATATCCTGGTCCCAATAGTCTCCTGTAAC
Organism: Pseudotsuga menziesii; assembly: GCA_001517045.1. Taxonomy (NCBI): domain Eukaryota; kingdom Viridiplantae; phylum Streptophyta; class Pinopsida; order Pinales; family Pinaceae; genus Pseudotsuga; species Pseudotsuga menziesii. Next base: position 242,087 of record LPNX010406302.1, read on the forward strand.
TGCCATCCTGGATTCCTCCCTTATTTGGATATTATATTTGTTTGTTTTCAAGGGCTCTCTAAACATGGGAACAATATCGGTAGACACATAATATTGCACTATGCACTTTCCAGTAGTCTCTTTGATTTTTATATAGTATGGATTTTCTTCTCCATCTATCTCTATACTACCTACTTTTGAGAAACATATAGGTTGATTCTATTATACCAAATCCTTGTGATATTCATATATTGGCTTCTCTATCGCATCGTAATTTGTTCTTTCCCCAAAGATGAAATGCTTCATCCGATGGAGAATTTTTTCAAGGTTAAGCTCTGTAGTGCTAAATCTAAATGTGGCAATGATTTGGGTTGACATCTTCCTTCGTGATTATTGTTGTATATACTAGGTGTATGATATTATATCTAGAGTATGAAATAATTGGTGTACCCATTGGTTGCACGACACCTTATTTATCACCCATATCTGTTGAAATAAATAAATATGTTCCGTGGGATCCTTAGTCCTCTGAAACGTGTTCAAAATTTCTAGTTTTGTTCGATGTTAGAACCTCGCATTGATACATGTCTTGACTTTGTCCCAGATATTCAAGTCCTATATATGAGTCACCCACTAGCACGCAAGTGTCCCATGGGTTACCATATACATTTCTTCACTTGTTGGGATTCTTGGACGTATGCCTCCATTTTTTCAAAAAAGTGTCCACCCTTTCTATACAATCGAATTTCAATGGGTTGCATAGCTCCGACCCAATCCAACGAACTGACTTTATGACTAGTGCAGATCTTCTTAGGGAGAATTCATTTCACTAATTCTTCCATCGTTCCATCACATATTGTGAATCAAAACCAAAAGAGCATAACCTATGCCAACTTATCTCTCCATCTGTAGTGGGATTCAGATATCCTTCTTTTCCATGTCACATTGTAGATGTTTTCAATATCTATGCTACAGGTGTCCTCTCTGATAGATTTTGTGTATTTTTCTCCCTCTACATTTGAATAAGAGTTGAGAATCACATCCTTCATCACATATCCCCTTATCTCTAGGAAAACTTGAACTATTTCCCTACTCTCGTTCTTTTTCCCACCCTATTCAAATTCCTATCAAGAAGTTATGGAAATATGGGTTCTTCCATCTCACTTATTATTAGAAATTTTCTAAGCATGTTGGTTAATTTATTGGTAGATTTAGAACCATTCAATATGTTTAGATAACTTTGTATAAGTCTATTTACTTGACTTTCGGAGTGTGACATCCTTCCTCCTCTTTCTAACCAATTCTTTATTTCTCCTTGGTACACCTCTAGCATAGCAGATCTTCCTTCTGCACTATAGATACATGGTCTTCCATTTTTAACCTTTATTGGTGCATGTCTTCTTCATATTGGGAAGCCCCTTCTACTACCTTATGGGAACTAAAACAAAATAGTGGCTAGTGCTCATCATCAAACTTGGTTAGAGGTTGTGAAACCTTCCTTGTCTTCTTCTCAACTAGTATTTATGCACCGTGCTCTCCAAAAATATATTCATCTATTATATCATATACATGAGTCACTATGTTCACATTTGCAGGCCGCCCTTCATCATAATTATCTCTAGGCTCAACGCTCAGCATGTTGTAGCACCATTTCTTCTCTTCTCACTTGGTGAATCAAGTCCAGACAATCCTTTGTCGAGTGTCTTATACTATGGATGTATGCACATAAGGTATGGGTGTTGCTGTAAAATCTCACCATATTCCTTGGATCTCCAAAGTTAAAACATATAGCATTTCCTCCTCCTCCCTTGTAGCCTTTTTTTCATCCACTATATCCATCACACATTGCTCCTTGATCCCCTCCTTGATTAGGTCCCTTATTCTCTTATGCGCCTTAGACCCAAAAGGAGTCGTCCTCATTGTCCTTCATAAATTGTAGAGCGTGAAATTTATTCACATCATGTTTACCTCATTTACATAATTCACAAAATGGGTGCTGGCAGGGGTTTTCGTAAGTGAGTTGCGCAGCGTCGCGGCAGCTGCACAAGCTCACGCGGTACCGCGCAAGGCCAGATCAGCGCTATGGGTGGAAGAATAACCGCTTTGAATATTTTATATATTATTTCACCAAGTTTTGTTTCAATAGGTCATTAGCAACTATAAATTAGTTAGAAGTGGACCCTCAATGCAAAGGCGCAAGCCTATTTATAGATCTAATTTTGCAATTAAATGGGGATCATCATGATCATCATAGGAGAATCACATCAGAGGATCATTATTGCGGGAGTTATAGTGTGATCTGGGTTTTGAAGAATTTCCTGTTGTATCTGCGATATATCTAGGTTTTCCTGATGTATTCAACCTCCGGTTTTGGAGAAGAATTGTGTAATTTGGATCCTTTGCGTAAGATTAATATGATGTGATAGTTTTTGCACAAATATTATCTGTTATTACTGCTGCGATCTAATTTGATATGATGTTACGACCTGTTTTGTCATGATGTTGTTGTGATATATTCCCTTTCTGCTATATTGATGCGACTGTTTTAAAGTCTCTTACGTTCTGTTTCACTATGAGTTGATAAGTTTTATGAACAATGCTGCAGAATTAGTGATATTGTGACAAATGTATGATTCTGTGGAAATGACTCAATAATGACTGTATAGTTCTAGATGCATTCTGCAAGTTGTGGAAATGACTTAATGTCGACTGCAAATCTCTGGATCCAATAGTTATGGTGTCTCCCCATCGGATCCCCATATCCTCCATCCCCACTGCCAGAAACTTGGTTTCGACAACTCTCCCTTGAACATATCAAGTGAGACTTCGTTCACTTCGTGAATGTTGTTGGGCAGGGTAAGACCTATCTGGGACGATGCTCAGGGAGATCGCGCTAGTTGGGCATCAACAGAGTGAGAACCCTTGTCGCGAGGCTTTGTAGGTGGGTTTCACTAACAAATTGTTCCGTTGCTGGGACTGAGTTGCTATTAAGAGGAGGATATGTTTTGGCATCCAATTTGACCAGAGACCAAAGGGTGGTTTGATCTAAGGATGTAGGATTTTGCTGAAGCTGAAAACCAGAATCCGAAGTTGTCGACGGGCCACTAGTTGGATAGGTATATCCACGACGGTCCTCACGAATGGTTCTTTTGTGAATTCCCTGTCCTCTTGCATGAATGGCTGGCAAACTTCACTAGGAAGAAGACAAACTTCCAAGGATGAGAGCCGACATCCTAGACCTCCGAGCTGATCTAGGAGTTACAAGATACCAACAATAAGGCATCGTAGGCAATTGAAGTGTGGTTGGATAGTAACTTAGAAGGATACATCACCGATTTTGCAGTCGACATTAATAAGTCCTTTAGCAAAGCAGAAAGGGAGTTCTTCAGTGGAACATGAGGAAGATTCTTGTTGTCGTTGCAGCTGTCAATTAAGCAACTAGTCTGTGAAAGAGGTATTTTGAAGATGGACCAAGATTAGCGGAACTCTTGTGTGCGGAGGATGTAAGCACCGCGGCGAAAGGGGGGATATGCATGAAAAGGTAAGGGATATATGGGAATGAGTTCTAGTGAGAATGTGAAGGTTGTCGAGGAAACAAGTGGTTGTACAAGGGGAGGAGAAAGGTTTCGAGAGAAGAGGCAGAGGATGGGACAAGGTCCTACTGTGATTGAAGTGCAATGCCATGAAGAACAACCACACGGGATGAAGTGACCTTTTTGTGACGACAAGGACAACTAGGCTCAGACTACATCTGGAAGGATGACAGGATCAAAATCCAGTAGTAACGTGTCCACACTTCTGTGCGCTACTCCACCACAAGGAAGAAATGCACATTCTACATCAACTTGCTCGATGTGTCAGCAATAGTATAGTAATAGAGCACCAGTAGGAGGAAGAAGGCCCAGAATGGCTGGTGATAAAATGAACTTACCAATATTCCATGAAAATGGCACTGACGACCTAGAGCAGTACTGGTTCTTTTGTGAGACGATATGGACCACCTGACAAACTATCGATGATGATGTCAAGAAAAGTCAGCTGGCCACTACTCTTAGGGTTCGCGCACTGGAATGGTTCATGATATTCATGCAGGTTCCTCAGGGAGGTACCATGAAAACATTGGATGAGATCTTAACTGAGCTATTTGAAGAATTCAAGAAGCTAAAATATGAAGCTCAGTATATTACTGAATTGAAAGAGATCAAACAGTTCCCCAATGAGACGATTTGGGACTTTGATTAGCAGTTTAAGACATTGATGTCACGGGTCAGTTTTCAGATGAGTGATGTTCAGCACAAGGAGTGGTTCATTGCTGCACTTGTCCCACATATCTGACAACCGCTAATGCAGCAAAAGATTGCGACGCAGAGCGAGGCTCTAGAGACCGCGATGAAATTGGAGGCATCACCAGTAGGAGAAAGCACAGTCGGAATGAACTAGATTCAAGAACAGTTGGCCAATATGATGCTCCAACTACAAAATATCAAAAAGGCTAAGGAATATTGTGATGATCTGTGGTGCAGCAATTGCCATGCAAATGGACATACCAAGGACACATGTCCGACGTTCAAGAATTATTTGCTGTCGAGAACCACAAACTCGTTAAGTTGTGTCGGTGTACCATGGTGTCACATCTGTTAGGTCTATGGGAATTGGCATGAGAACTATGATTACATGCAAAATATGGTTACCAAGGTAGAAAATATGTACTGTACATTCTTTCGGTCAGTAGGACATGATGACAAAAACTGTCGAGCCTACGATTTGCTCCAGGAGAGGACATATGATTCATATTCTGTGAAAGGTGAGGACCTCCAGGAAATGCAAGTGCAGCCACAATTGGTAAAACCAGTAGTGCAGGTGCAGTATACACCGCCACCCCCAATGCATTTTATCCTCGTGCAACCACAGCAACAGTTTACAGTGCATCCACAGTTTGTATATCCACCACATATTGTAGCACAACTACATTATGCGTCGCAACCATAATATAATCACTCTCAGTCTCAGCCACAATACATTCAAGCTGCATACTATGTCTAGCAGCAGCCAAACCCACCACAACAATAGATGGCTCAACTGCATTTTCAGCAAGGAGGAGTCCGAGGAGGATTCCGCGGATGAATTAGAGGCCAATGAGGAGGACGAGGTCACGAATTAATCCAATGTTATACCTGTGGATTATTTGGGCACTATCAGAGGGAGTGCCCTCATGTGCAGTGTACATACTGTGTGACCGGTGATCATAATGTTGAAAATTTCCCTCAGCTAAATGCAAAATGGTAGGCTAGAAACATTCCTTAGTTGCAAAATGTACAGAATCAGAATCATCCCACGTTCCAAGTACAGAACCAATTATTGATATGCCATTTGCAATCGGGAGAAATCTGGGTAAGTTACCAATTATTGATATGCCATTTGCTTTTGATCCATATATAGAGGCAGGACCATCGTGGAAGCATGGTACCTTGCCACAGTTTTTTGAGAGTTGTTTATCGCTGGAAAGGGACCCTGACACCCTTGTCAAGCTTGGGACCTTATTGCACCAACCGAATAAGCCAGTGAAGGATTCCGTAGTGAATTCTTTGCAAAAGAGGAAGACGGGAAAGGAAATGAGGATGAATATCTAGATCAGATATTATGAGGTTGATTCGGTCATTCTAGATCTTGGATCAGATGTAAACATCCTGACCAAGCAAACCTCGCAATTGATGGGAAATCCAACATTGGGATGGTCACCGGTACAATTACGACTCACAAATCAGGTGAAGGTTCAGCCCATTGGTTGTGTTTCAAACTTGGTTGTCAACATTGAAGGTATGAAAACGCATGTTGACTTTGATGTGATAGAAGTCGTAGAAGATTGGGGGTTCATATCCCGCGCTGCTAGGAATCAGATGGGATAATGATAGCGTGGTGGTTATCAACTTCAAAAAATGAGTTATGACATTTGAAAAACAAGATGTCAGGGTCATTTCTCCTATGGACGCTTAGGAGGGATGATGATATATTGAACCTATAAAGAATGCAGTCGGTAGAATTTGGGATCGTGCTTATAACATCTCTGAAGACTATATCCATCCTACCGTCGATGGCGAACTTGGATGATGCAACGCAATTTTTGTGTCCTCTGAATCTGATGATGCTCTAGAAAATTGGTAGAATAGGTTGCATGAAGTATCATTCAGGAAATGCATTTTGATTACATAGTCTCTTCGACGGGTTGCAACTGAGACTGTCGAGTTGCCAATTTATGAAGGATTTCCAGGACTATCAAAGTTCTTTTAGGAATTTAAAGATAAATTTTTTGAACCACAAAGGATGTTGGCTCTCGATGTAGCACTGAAAGCTACTTCAACTCAATGGTGGAAAACACACAAACATATGATCTTTGACTGGGAACAGTGCCACAGATTGATGACAATGCATTTCAGTGATTTAGAGGTCTATCATGGTGGGAGATACGACAGACGAAATGGTCCCATTAGTCATTTAATTGAGTGTCATACTTTATGGGCGTCATGAACTAGGGATGAATGGGTCCATGCTTTTATTCACATTCTGGAAGAAATGATGACATCCTGGTACGTGGCGGCAGAGTTGCGTAGAACGATCACCACTTGGGAGGAGTTGTCTGTTTGCTTTACGCAGACATTTAGCTTTCAGGATGTCAACCCAGAGGTATGCAATGCTTTACAAATCATCTACGATGTCGTACTCAAGGTCATCTGTATTACCTATCCCATTGATCCACATGCGCATTATTCAATCCAATCCATGATGACCTGCTACAACTTGTCCAGGAAACTTGGAGATGATGATGAGTTGCAGAATGTTAATATTCCAGAGTCATAAGGAAGCTGCGATGTTGCATCCCCAAAAATACTGATGGAATCAATGAGTCAGCCGCTGAGGATCCAAAAATTCAACATTGGGTCAGTAGAGAACCCAAAATTTTCCAATATTGGAGACTACTGGGACGAGGAGACCATGGCCAAGATCATGGACCTACTACATGAATTCCAGGACCTTTTTTCGACACGGTTTTTAGAGATGAAAGGGATTTTAGGAGACCTGGGGGAGATGAAAATCATGTTGAAACCAGATGCCAAACCAGTGCAACAAAGGCCGTATCGACTGAATCCATGATACAAGGACAGTGTGAAGGCTGAGATTGACCGGATGCTTGATGATGGGATCATCGAGCCTGTAGAAGAATCCGAGTGGATAAGTCCTATGGTGGTCCAGGATAAAAGACAGGAGAAATATGCATTTGCGTTGACCTAAGGAAGTTGAATGATGCATGTGTGCATGATCCGTTAATGACACCTTTACATAGGAAGTTCTTGAAGGCGTAGGTGTCCGAGAGATGCATTCTTTCATGGATGGATTTTTGGGATACCAGTAGATCCAGATTGCAAAGGAGGATCACCATAATACTACATTTGTCACTAAGTGGGGTTGTTTCCAATATACAGTCATGCCTTTTGGGATGAAAAATGCACCAGCTGTATTTTCTCGGGTAGTTGTCGCTATATTTAAAGACTTTATTCAACAGTTTCTGTAGGTGTATATGTATGATTGGACTGTCTATGGACTAATTAGGGACCATCATGACAACTTGCGACTGATGCTAGAGAGGTGTCGACAAAATAAGATTGCATTAAACTCTAAGAAGTGTATTTTATGTGCACCATTTGGAATACTACTTGGGCACATAGTGTGGAAGGAAGGTCTATTGGTTGATCCGATGAAGATTGTGCTAATCCTCAATTTACCACCATTGACAAATGTGAAGATGCTTCAGAGGACGCTGGGGCATACAGGTTACTATCACAATTTTATCAAATGATACGATGCGATTACTACCCCCATGGAGAAACTACTGAAAAAGGATGCATCATATGAGTGGACTCAGGAATGTCAAGAAAGTTTTGACACTTTGAAGGCCAAATTGGCCTCTGCACCCATACTAGTTTTTCTAGATTGGAATAAAAAGTTCCATGTTCATGTGGACGCATCTTCCATTGCATTGGGGTTTGTTCTTGCGCAACTGGGTGAGGACAAACTAGATCACCCAATCGCATATGCCAATAGAAAGTTGTCATTTTCTAAACGAAATTATAAAACGAAAAAAAGGGAAGGCTTAGTGATGGTTTATGCCTTGCAAAAATTTTGGCACTACTTGTTGGGAAGAAATTTCAAGATGTTCACCAATCATTTTGCTTTGCAATACCTGGTCAATAAGCCTGTGTTGGGGGGAAGATCTGTCGATGGCTATTACTCTTCCAGGAGTTTTATTTTGAAATACTTGTGAAGCCAGGGTGATTGAATGCTAGTCTAGATCATCTGTCTCATGTCAAGAATGGTGAAGAACCAACCAATATTGATGACGGATTACCAAATGTGCAATTGTTCCATGTTGACATCGCAGATTATCACTATGCACCCATTATTTAGTTTTTGACCACTGGTGTCTCCTGGAGGACATGTCGACTAGCCAAAAGAAGTAGTTGGTCGTGAAGTCTTCTTATTTTCAACTAATTCCTGGGAATTTATATAATCTTGGGCCAAATGAAGTCTTGCGATGGTGTATTTTACCACATGAGCACGGTCCCATTCTAGAAGAAGCACATGCAGGAATAGCGGGAGGACACTATGGAGGACGGGCTACTGCGCGGAAGGTGTTGTGCACCAGACTATGGTGGCCTATGTTCCATAATGATGATGCAGACTATGCGAGGAGCTGTGACGTCTGCCAATGTGTCGGTAAACCATCACGGCGGGATGAGATGTCGCTAGTACCATAGGTGACTTTGTAACCATTTTATATGTGGGTTGTGGATTTTTTGGGTCCTATTAATCCACCAAGGAAGAAAACTGGTGCGCAATACATCATTACTGCAACCAACTATATGACTAGGTGGGAGGAAGCTGCACCAGTTATGGATTGTACCACCACGACAACAGCGAGGTTCATATTTGAAAACATTGTGACACGGTTTGGGTGTCTTGGGATCTTGATGAGTGACCAGGGAAGTCACTTCATCAATTGGACTATGAAAGCGCTAACTAAGGACTTGTAGGTGCAACATAAGAGGAGTACACCATACCATCCACAGGTGAATGGGACCGTCGAAGCATTCAACAAAATCTTGGAAATAACGTTGACTAAGATATATAATTCTAACCGCAATGACTGGGACCTAAAAATTCCAGCAGTGCTATGGGCCTATCGCACTACTTGTAAATGGCTAACCGGCTAGACACCATTTAAGCTGGTCTATGGGAAAGAGGCAGTCATGCCCATGGAGTTCATTGTTCCTAGCTTGTGCATTGCCACGGTGACGGGTATGAATGATGCAGAAGCATTAGAAGAGTGCATTACACAATTGATCCATCTTAAAGAAGACTACTTTATTGCTAGCTTCCACCAGCAGGTTGTGAAGGATCAACAAAAGGTGTGGCATGATTGCCACATTAAGAAAAAATAGTTTGTGGAGGGATATTTGGTGTTTTTATACGATAGTAAGTTCATAAAGCATCCATGTAAGTTACAAATGAACTGATTAGGTCTGTATCTTGTTCATTCCATTACTTCTAGTGGTGTTGTTTAGTTACAGTAATTATATGGCACGGTATTAGTGACTCTTATCAATGGGAGTCACTTGAATCCCTATAGGTCGGGGCCAGAGATGCACACTACTTGAGTTGTTGTGAAAAAAAAAATGAAGATTTTCCTTAAGAGCAACAAGGCGAGCCTAGGGGAAGAGGCTATGTAAGGTTAGAGTTTGTAGCGATGACTGGTTAACCACTCGCGACAGTTGCAGGGCTATGGGTTGGTCAAATCAAGTAATAGATGTAGCCAATTAAAATAGTTAGCTGGTGGCTCTTGTTGAAGCGACCCGCATTAATGATTGATCAAACCATTAGAGGGGTAGGATTTTCGGTGGATTTGGTGTCATTAATACCAAATTTAGTAATAATGGTGATAATAGATTTTGGAAATGATGAGCTTGAACTGGAAGTGGCTATAAAAAGTGTGTGGAATGTGAGAGGATGGAATTTTTCAATTGAGTGAGCAACGTGTTGAGAAAAATGGTGAATTGTGCAATGTAGTGTGATTTGTTGAGTGAGTTGCAGTGTTGAAGGTTAGAGTCGTCGAGTGCATTTTTAGGTTGAGGGCATAAGGTATGCTGAGCGACCTCGACACCATTGAGATTTCAACTGAGTACGAGTCCCCTATTCAGCCCAAGGATGTTGAAGAAGAAGTTATGAGCATGCTATTCAGCTCATCGTCCATTCCCAATTAGAAGCGGCAAGCTCAGAAGCCTAGTTCCACGCCGTCGCAAAAGAGGAAAACTCGCACGTTGGTGAGAATGCAAGGATAAGGAACTACACATACCGAGTTGTCGAGCTTGGGAAATGTTGAGTCCATGACACCTTGGGGCATATTTGTTCATGACATTTTGGGATATGTCACTCCTACGGATCTGGGAGAAAATCCAGGGCAACCGTCGAAAATTCAGAAGTATCCACCAAAATTGTCGCCGCTACCAGAAAGGATGATGTGCTCGGTCAATATCATCCCTGCATTGATCAGGTTGAAATTCAAATACCATGACTTGTTGTTTCTCAAATATTTTAGGGATGAGCCCTATGATTCAATCCCAATAGTTCTTGGTGCCCCCATTCAACGAATTCCTAAACCTTGGGTGAGTGGGATAGACCATCTAGATTGTTGGGGCTCATCAATATGCCTCTCTTTTTGTGATTGAATGAATCCCATGCGTGTGTAAAGAAACTGTTGGATTGTTTTCATAGGGGGATGCTTTGGTTGAATACACCCATCCCTGTTACTATAGATTTAATTGCGAGCATTATAGGCTTGCCGAAGGCCGAGGAAGATTCAGCATAGTATATCCATGGGAGGGATACTGACAAAAAGCTTTCCAAGCAGCTGAAGGAGTGATTTTCTTTACAGTGTGATGGGTGTGCTTATCGCATCGATAGCATTAAATCACACGTGTTGCACATCAGCGCAAGTATTCTGGCGAGCAAGGTTGTTCGGGGAAATTAGCCAGTCCAATGCAATTCGGGTGTTGTCTCCTGCACCTAGAAGTGTGTTGAGGGAGTGCAGATGAATTGGTCTTTATTTTTGCTAAACCAGTTGTTAGAATATGCTATATTTGATCAGAATGGGTGGCCATTTTCATATAGTTGGTTGTTGATCCTTATTTTCCTTGTCGCCTGGATGGAACCTGAAGACTACCAACCAATGGTGGTTGATGTGGCAGAGGTGCACTGAGGTGCACAACATCAAAACTTATGGTGAGTTGAAGAGCCCAGTAGACAGCCAGACTGTGCCATTCACTTTTAAGTTTATTGGGAAGCATTGAAAGCCACAGTCATTTCTGTTCCCTGATTCTCTCCTTATGCCATGACCAAGTATCAGCAGATCCTTCGGTTTTCCATCGGGCCCCACTCTATCTACATTCAGGCACGGTGGGACCCCGACCGGAAGTGGCTACCTTTGCCTTACAAAGTCATGACAAAAGAATTGGATGCCATTTTCCAAGAGTGGTCGGTGGAATGGTGAAACCCAGTGAGTCAAGAGGAATTGTCTAAGGAGCCGCCAACGGATGCCCCAGAATAACCTTCCCAAAAAGAGTTGAGTACTCACAACTCTGACAATGAGTCGACGATGGACCCAAAGGATGCAACACAGTGCATGCGAGAGGAGACTAGCACCAAATCGTGCCAAGAATATGAGGCTGGCAGTGATACCAAGTTGGGGATGGAGGACCAACTGCAACATCTTATCAAAGCGATCATTGACTCCTCCGAGGCTGTGACAAAGGAAATCCGAGAGTCAAACCATGAATAATTCAGTGTGGTAAGAGATCAATTAGATTCCATTTTTGGTATTTTTTCGAGGTAGACATCTGCGAGACCTGTGATGCAGGACATCCCGTCAATCAGCACTGATTCCCGGGATAGGAACGTGCAAGTTCCCTCGAATATGATCGACGCGGGCAATGAGGAAGTTCAACAGTTGTTGTGACCGATCTAGAGTGTGGCTTTGGATCTCAACAAATTATCCATTATGGCATTAGTGCAGTTGCATCACATTGCCTCCCTGGAATTGGCAGACCGACATAGAGAACTGACTGAGGGCTATGTCTAGTCACAGAGCGTAGTAGAGAAGCTGCAGAAAGAGGTAGATGGGCTGCATCAGGTACGGGTGCAGCTGGAAGAAGAAAAAAACACAAGATATCGACGACTTGAAGGTGATGCAGGCTAAAATGCAGCGAAAGGCTGTTGAAGAGATTACTAAACTGAAAAAGGTGCAAGACTGCCTGATCATTGAACAAGTGCAAATGGGTGCTAGGTGTGGTGAATTTGACCAAGCTATTTCTGACTCCTTCCAGCACATTTTTGAGAACACGACCAAGCTCACCCCAGTCGAAAAGGCCAAACAATTGGGGCAAACTATTGTTCAGCTTCAGGATACCAACTTGATGCTCAATGCCCTGGTACAACCTATGACACCACAGTAGATGGTTGTGAAAAGGAAGGCCTCCATGGAATAACTCACAACTCAGTTCAAAAGCATGGAGCAAGAGGCCAAGACCATTATGGAGATGATGATGCAGTTTTGATAGAGCATTGTCTAGGATGAGAATCTAGATCAGCTGACTGCGCAAGTGCAAGAAGTTGAAGGTCAACTGACGACCTTGAAGACATCACTAAGGACCATGCCACTAATGGTATAGATCATAAGGGCCGAGGTACTTAAGGAACTACAGTAGAGAGATGCTCATGCATAGGAACACCAACAAAAGTGTCGCACTCAGCTTGATGAATTTCAAGAAATTGGTGGATAGATGGTTGTTCAAGCATTCGCCACACTGCATGAAGTACAAGAGAATCAGTAGATGGTCGATGGTAAGGACAAAGAAGAGCACCTGGTGCAACAAGCTTTGACTAATTGTCAAAGTACTGCTGGCAAAGTCCAGCTTCAGGTTCATTAGATCACATAGCAATTTGAAGATTTCAAGGCACAGACGTTAGCACATACCCTGTCAACCTAACATAGCTCAGGGACAAGCCACAAGACTGTGTTGGGGGCTTGTTGGAAGGGGTTTTGGTAAGTGAGTTGTGCAGTGTCATGGTAGCTACGCAAGCTCACATGGTACCATGCAAGGCCAAATCAGTGTGATGGGAAAAATAATAACTTATTTGAATATTTTATATATTATTTGACCAAGTTTTGTTGCAATAGGTCATTAGCAGCTATAAGTTAGTTAGAAGTGGGCCCTCAATGCAAAGGTGCAAGCCTATTTATAGATCTAGTTTTTCAATTAAATGGGGATCATCATGATCATCATAGGAGAATCGCGTCTAAGGATAATTATCTAGTGCGATCTGGGTTTTGAATAATTTCCTATTGTATCTGCAATCTATCTGCGTTTTCCTGATGTATTCAGCCTCCGGTTTTGGAGAAGAATTGTGTAATTTGGATCCTTTGTGTAAGATTAATATGATAAGACATTTGTTGCACAAATCGTATCTGTTACTACTACTGCGATCTAATTTGTTATGATGTTATGACCTGTTTTGTCATGATTTTGTCGTGATCTATTCCCTTTCTGCTATATTGATGCGATATGTTTTAAAGTTTGTTACATTCTATTGCACTATGATTTGATATGTTTTATGAACAATTCTATGGCATTAGCAATATTGTGACAAATGTATGATGCTGTGGAAATGAATCAATAATGACTATATAGTTCTGGATGCACTCTGCAAGTTGTGGAAATGACTTAATGTCGACCGCAAATATCTAGATCCAATAGTTATGGTGTCTCCCTATCGGATCCCCATATTTTTCGTCCCCACTGCCGAAAACTCAGTTCTGAAAGCTCTCCCTTGAACATCTCGGGTGAGACTTCGTCCACTCCGTGGATGTTGCTGGGTAGGGTAAAACCTATCTGGGCCGGTGTTCAAGGAGATCGTGCTGGTTGGGCATCGACAGAGTGAGAACCCCTGTCAACGAGGCTTTGTTGCTGGGTTTCACCAACAATGTGGCATGCACTAAACTTTGGTATTTCTACATATTCCAACAATTAGTGGGTATGTGCCCCCATACTCTACAAATTTCACACCAATATTCTTTAAGTCCTGTAGGAAATGGAATTGGATGCATGTGCCAATGTAGTTATTCAACATTGGAAACTCATTTTTGTGATGAAATTCAGTTTATAGAAGATACGCCACACATTTTCTCTGACTTCCTTTCTTATCAATAATTCTTGTAACTATGGAGTTAGTGTAGAAAACTATGTTTGTATATAATATCCTAGATATTAATCCCTAGAATTAATATATTTCATGTGGCTATGAACTTATGTTATTTTTTTTAATGTGACTATGGAATTATGACTATTGTTTGATAATCTGATTATGGAGTTTGTCATTATTATTAATGTTAATGTCGTTATTGGCATTGTTTTTATCTTTAATGTTGTTACTATTAATTAAATAAACAATTGACACAACAAAAGAAACAAAAAGAGTATGGGAGACCATGGATCTCATAGTGTGAGGGGGAATGGTGGACATCCCTAGAACCTTAGAAGTTGTTGTTGGATGGGAGTTTCCCATTTTAGTTCATTTTGCACCTTGGTGATGCTAGTAGTGTTGTTCACCCAAACATTGTAAAATAGACCTTTTTTTATTTTATGGACTATTGAGTCACTATTTCACCATATGAATACCTTATTGGGACCCTCTTTCCTAGTGCGCCTTCCGTGGAAGCTATTCCCTCATGTTTATGTGATTTTGGTCATTTATGCCCCCTTTTCCTAGCTTTTAGGGGTTGTAAGCTAGTTTATATATTCCACATGCATTGATGTTTTTGCTTCTGGGAATATTTATGATACTATTGAGCCTCCATCACTTCTCATGTGCCCCCCTTGATTTATTCCACTCATCCATTTTTGTAGCTCCTCCTCATTGATCTATTTGAGTTTACATAACTCCAACATAAGCCTCCACTCTCCCTAATTCGAGTTAGAGTCTCTATGGTTGACTTAACCCCTCTCTTGACTTGAGTTGGTTTAAATTCATTGTATTTCCTATTCCTCTTATAAATTCATGTTCTCTCTCCTTGTTGAATCTAATCCTAAGCTTTGGATCACTTTTCCTTGTGTTATCTCACTGTGTTGTTAGTGTTGACATTATTGAGATTGTGTTGACATTATATTGAGACTAAGTGTTTGTTGTATGATCCTTGATAGGACTAGCTTGTTTCCCATTCTAGAAATATATTCTAGTTTATTTTCACCCGTTTCCTTCCATCACATCACTATACTAGTCCAATTTTTAACACAAGAATCTAG
The DNA here is from genome assembly GCA_001517045.1 of Pseudotsuga menziesii. Classification (NCBI taxonomy): domain Eukaryota; kingdom Viridiplantae; phylum Streptophyta; class Pinopsida; order Pinales; family Pinaceae; genus Pseudotsuga; species Pseudotsuga menziesii. The sequence goes on from LPNX010406302.1 coordinate 257,473, forward strand.
GAAATGGGATGGTGACCCCATAGGTAGTGGAGACAGACACGAAATTACTATTTGGAAGCATTGTGGTTCTCAAAAGAGGTAGTTCCAAGAGTTTCCAGACTAAGTGTTCCTCTACCTATGGATCCATGGTATCAGATCAAATGTGACATGTTCAAGTACTTTAGATTTGGTTGTGTTTATGGCTAGGAGCAAAGTTGTCTTGTTGAAGTCAGTCGTCAATATTTTGAGATGAGTATTTCTCTTATGTTTTTATTTTTGTTACAATGTTTTACTTTGTATATGTGCAATGGTGGATGAATTGGTTATCTTAATTTTCATGTATTTTATGTCAATATCTCTATGTAGGGAGGATGAATACCATAGAATATGGATATGAGTTGTTATTCTCCTTCCCTTCATTCTATTATTCTTTCTCTTATTTAGAAATTGTAACTGTGGCTCTACGATATTGAGAGGGCGTCAACCATATGCTTTGGTTAGATAATATATGCTCATTTTTGTGTTGTGATGCTTGTTCCATTTTTCTTGGAACAATTTTTCCATTAAATCTCTGCTTTCATTTCATTGAAAATTATTTTTGAATGACCAAGATATGTCTATTTCGGTATGACACTTATGTGGTGCCAAGATGAGTGCACCGTTATTCAATTGTAGATGTTTCTGTGTATATATATTTTCTTAGTTATATATATGAGTTTGAATTATGTATTCTTATTTTAAATTTTATCTATGGATGGATGGTGGCATCCATACTATCTTTCTTGTATTATTGAGAGATGGATATACGGGACAATCATTGGGAGCTGATTTTGAGGGATGTGGTAGCAACCAATGTTTTCTGTGTTTGTATGGTTTTAGTGTGGCTATAGATTACAGTATACTAATGTTTTTGATGTGTGATTTTCCTTACTTTTTATCCTCATGAAAAACACACACATAATAGCACCAAAAATTAAATTAATTTTCAAATAACTAATGACAAAAATACTTGGTTATTTATAAACTATGATTTCTATGACAATTACAAATCAATAGTACCTGAATTGATTGTAGGTTCTTAATTCACAATTAATATGATTATTATCCTTCCTTATTCACATAGTTGTTGCGATTACAACCTTTAGCTTGAAGTTTGGAAATTATTACTTAAAGAGTTAATTTAGGCTCGTAATTAAGTAATTAATTAAATGTCGTAATTTTAATTATAATTCTAACTTTAGAGTTAAAATTTTTAATTATTTGGGTGAATGGTTAGCTGGAATAAAATTAATTTTTCCAAATCCATTGTTTGAATATTAGCACATTTGGCCTTATTTAGGGGTCAGGGACATTACAAGTGGTATCAAAGATGAAGGTTTCAACACTACAACTATTGGGCCTTCTGCAAAGTTACAAGTCACGCTGTAAACATGCGTTTGCATTAGATAACTTGGATGCATGCACCTTAATATAGTTTCACATGTGATTTATTTAATTAAACGATTATCTTGGGTCGTTTATGGACTTGATGTCTAGTTGGTAAGGTTAAATCTTGGAAGGATTTCTAGCTCCCCTTATCCAATTAGGTGGTTTAATTTTAAGAATAGATGGCTTATTACCTTTATAACTAAGAAGATAGAATAGTTTGACTAATTATGAACTTATGTTGATGTGTATTTTCTGACAAATGGTTGATAATGAACACATTGCAATTCCCAGTGAATTATTGAACAAGCAATGTGACCTTCTAAACTAGAATTTTAATCAAACTACGAAGGCTAGATATTCAACAAGTACAAGTATAGCAGTAGGAGGTCAAAGATTAGAGATGGATTTTGAAGAACAAAAAATACCTTATATTCACGAAGATTATTTTGGTGAAGGAAAGAGTTCAAGTAGACCTAAGAGGAGCAATGAACCATTAAGTTTGGATTATTTAGTGAGGAAGTGTAGGGAGTATAATGAAAGGATAATTCATATTCAACAACATATCATGAATGATCTGAATTCATTGAATATTATCTAAATATTATCTTAGAAGAGTCATATAAGAGGTTATGTTAGGTCCATATCGTATTCGAGAATACCTAATTGAATAGATAAAAATAAGGGGTACTCATCAAGTGTTACAAATATCATCCTTAAAAGATCTCCAATAAGACACAAGAAGAGCAGGTTTGCTCAGGATGAACTAACATGAGAACTGAGAATAATTAATCCCCAAACATTCGATGGAGAAGTAAAGTGGGAAGAAGATGCCAAAGGATGGCTTCTAGGACTCATGAACTTCTTCTAGTTGCATTAGTATAAACCTAAAATGGAGACAAGAGTATCTATATACCATATCCAAAGTAAAACATCTCTATCTGGTGGGATCAACTAGTTAAGTTGAAGGACATCAATGAAGACATAATTTATTGGAGGAATTTTAAGAAGTACTTTCATAAAGAATACCTATCTGGGAACTACTATGAAAAGAATATGGAAGAATTTTTTGAGCTTAAGTTGGGAAGCGTGTCTATGGAGGCTTGTGACAAAAAATTTCTAGAAATTTTGAAGTATTCAAACTTCATCAAGGATGAGAAGCTGAATATTCAAAGGTTCCTAAGTGGTCTGCCAGAATGTTATAGAGATAAAATCCAATATGATAGAATAAAGAATATTAAGATTCCATTTGGAAGTAAAAAACTTATATGAATAGAATAAGTAAATTCCCCATATCAAAAGAGTTGGAAGGACACAAAGAAGCATAAGAAAGAGCAGAGGGAGAAAGGTTTCCATCCTTCAAAATTTAGAAACAAAAATTTTTATAAGCAAGGAAAACCAAGGGAAAAGAATTTATGGAAAATACCATCAATGGAATGTTGGATATGGAAGGAAACTCACTTTTCCAGTTAGCTCCCATGTAAGAAAAATAACCTTCAGAACATGCAAAAGGATAAACTATTGGATATGTTGGTGGAAGCGCTCAATGGATCTATGTATCCCTGGATGGGAGGAAAGATGACCACCAATACCAAATGATTGAGGTATCAGGTAATATTGACGATAAACCCATATATATTTTTATTGGTTATTATCCAAAAATAGTTACATTGCACCTAATTTAGTTGAGACATGTGTCTTAGAAAAAAGTAAACTTGGAATAGAAGTTCTAGTATAGTTAGCTACCAGAGCCAAAAGAAAAATCAAATAAGTTGTAAAAGGGTGTCCTTTAGAAATGAATGGATTGAAAACCTTTGCAAACTTAAACAACATACCCTTTGGGTCATATGATATGTTGATTGTCATGGATTGGTTGGATGCACACCATGCCATACTTAATTGTCATAATAAAAATTATACTTGTTTGGATGAAGAAGGAACCCTAGTGAAAGTCAAAGGTATACCTAAACTGATATCGTCGAAGAAAGTCACAACTCTACAACTGAAGAAATGTCTCAAAAATGGATTCCATTTATATGCAATTTATGTGGAAGAGTCAAAAGAAGGAAAAGATCCAGAACCGTAGGATTACCCAATACTACAATAGTTTGCAAATATATTTCAAGAACCGCCAAGAATGGATCCTAAGAGGGACATTGATTTTTCTATTGACTTGGTGCCACAAACAATAACTTCATCTAAATAACCTTATGGAATGAGTATTCTAGAGTTAAAGGAATTATAAATGTAGTTAGAGGAGATACTAAACAAAGGTTACATAAGAACCAGTGTTTCAACTTGGGGATATCCTATTTAATTTGTTAAGAAGAAGGATGTAACTCTAAGAATCTACATATCTTATAGATAGATGAACAAATAAATGGTTAAAAATAAGTAGCCGTTACCAAAAAAATGATGATTTTTTTCATCAGTTGAGAGGAGCCAAGGTGTTTTAAAATATATATTTGAGGTTGGGATAACACCAAATTAGAATTGAGAATGATGGTATTAGTAACACAACATTTAGAATACGGTATTGAAATTATGAGTTCACAGTGGTACTTTTTTGTTTAACAAATGCACCAATAGTATCCATGTGTTTAATGAATAGAGTCTTCAAAAAATACTTAGATAAGTTTGTTATTATATTATTGGTTGGAATCCTAATCTATTCCAAGACATAAGAAGAGCATGAATAACATCCAATACTAGTAATGAAAGTTCTTAGAGAACATCAATTGTATGCCAAATTAAGCAAGTGTCATTTCTCTCAAGGTGTAATTCACTACCTAGGGCATGCCATATATGATGAAGGTGTTTCAGTAGACCATGAGAAGATAAGATCCATAATGGAATGGGAAAAACATAATAATTTATCAAAGTTCATATCCTTCATGGGGTTAGTTAGATACTATTGAAGGTTCATCAAAGGATTCTGAAAGTTGGCTCATCCTATCACATCCTTGCGAAATAAAGGTGTAAAGTTTGAATGGAATCCCAAGCATGAATATAGTTTTCAAAGACTTAAGGAAATCCTTAATAGTGCACCAGTTCTAAAAATTGTGGGCCGTGAAGGAAACTTTTATGTATGTAGGGATATGTGCAAGAAAGGAATTGGTGGATTATTGATGCAGGATGGACATTTGATCAGTTATGAATATATAAATTTGAAAGTAAATGAGCATAACTATGCCACTCATGAATTATAACTTATGAATATCATCAATGCCTTGAATATGTGGAGACATTATCTAATGGGTAAGAAGTTTGAGTTAAGAACACGTTAAGAACTAATCATGATGTGTTAAAATACTTGTTTGGGAAGCCTAATTTGAATGTGAGATAAAGGATATGGATGGAGTTGTTATTTGAATATGAATTTGACATCGAACACATCAAAGTTAAGGAAAATAAATTAGAGGATGCAATTAGTATGAATATACATGTGATGCATGTAGAATCTAACAAAACCAATCTATTATATTTAAAAGATAATATCATTGAAGCCAATGTTATAGATGAACATTATCATTAGGTAAAAGAAGGATTGAAACAACAGAATATTCCACAGAAATTTGAGAAGTATAATTTGAAGAAAATGGGATCCTCATGCATAAAGATAGAGCTTATGTGCCCAATTTTGGATATATAAGGAATATGATTCTAAATAAAATCCATGATGATCCTTATGTTGGACATTTAGGCTATCATAAAATGGTAGAAACATTAAGGAAACAATACTTTTGGCTAGGGATGGAGAATTATGTTTCTGAGTATATAGCTAGATGCATGGAATTCCAAAAGGTTAAAGTTGAACATCGAAATCCAGTAGGATTGTTACAACCTTTTCTAATATCCAAATGCAAGTGGAACGTAGTGACAATGGATTTTATCACAAATTTTCCTAAGAAAATATTGCTAAATGATGTTGTCATGGTCATGGTAGATAAGTTGATTAAGGTATCACACTTCATTCCAGTAAAAACAACTCACAAATTAGCTAACATTGTAGATATCTACATGAAATAATTAGCCAGATTGCGTGGCATTCCAAAAGCTATAGTATCACACAAGGATTCAAAATTTACTTTTTACTTTTGGAAAGTATTGTTCGAGGAGTTTGGCACAAGTATAAACATGAGTACAACATACCACCCTAAGACAAATGGGAAAAATGTTTATTTAACCAATGGATTGAATATATGCTAAAGATGTATTTAATGGATCAACCATATAAATGGGAAGATTATTTACGTATGGTAGATTCTGATTATAATAATGGATATTGTTCCTCTTTAAATATGAGTCCTTTCAAGGCTATGTATGGGATAAAGTGGAATGGTCTGATCAGTTGGGATAATCCAATAGACATAGTCATTGTTGGGATATAATTATTGAAGGATATGGAAGATCAAATGGTTAATATTTGAGAAAAACCTGAAAATAGCTCAAGACAAGAAGAAAAGCTATGCATAACAAATCATGACTACTAGACATTTTCTAGTTGGAGATCATGTGTTTTTGAAATTTAGAACCAAGAAGAGTTCCTTGAACTTCATAAATTGCTCCCAAATAGCTACTAGATATGTTAGAATATTATTTCACCTAGGAACATAGTCTCTTTTATTTTTGGACTATATTAGTTGGTTTAAACAAAAATAATGATGTTTTGCTAAGGTTATTGAGGTTCCAGACCATTAATTGCACCCAACAGAATAATTTTGGTCAAACTAGGAGGTAATGCACCCTCATTAATTCATTTGGGTCCCTTGGGGAGATCCATCCATTACATCATGGATATGGATTTAACCAAGGGTGCCCATGCACTATATTTAATCATTTATTTCATTTTTTGTCCATTTTGGACATCCTAGAGCCACTCCATGCCACCATTATCTTCACCATTCATGGGATACCATAATTATTGACCAATTACACCATAAAAATGTTCACATGTTCCATTCATGATTGTTTGAGATTAGTTGGGAACCTATTAGTTAACTTAGGGGGGGGTTGAGTTCCAATGTAAGCCTACCCCACTTTTATGCCACCAATGTGCCTCCAAAAGCTAACGATGTTTTCCTATTGTTATATATTTGAGACAAAAACATGTTTATGTATTGGACTATAATAGAAAACATAGTTATTGGCACCATTTCTATGTGTTATTTTTCCTCTTTCACATTGTTTTAGCATATTTAGTCAAATTCTTGTATTGTAAGGATTCCTTTGGATAGTAGATTCTGTTGTGATTAGAATTTTAGATGGTATCAGAGATATTGGAGATTATAATCTATATAAGTGAGTTAGAATTAGAAATATAAGGATTCCTTATAAAGATTGATATTTTTCGTTACAGGTAATTCAAAGGTTCGTTGTCACTAAGTGCACAGCAAGAAATGGAGCAGACTCATCTTACCTTGCTCACTCCATTAAAATACTTTGACTGGAAGGCTAACATGGTAATTCAAATAATATACAGAGGTCTCTACATATTTGTTATTGGGACAGAAAATGAGCCAAACTCTACTGTTGAGAAGTCCAACTTTTTCAACAGAATGAATGAAGCATTTGGGATGCTATGTCTCATCATTTCGAGAGACCTCATGTTTCATGTTGACAATATCACAACTCCGAACGAAGTGGGGATTAATATCAAGTCACTATTTAGGAATACTAATGAACTAAGAGGACACCAAATTGAAAATGAGTTGATCTCCTTACGCCCAACTCAGTTTGAGATGATCCAAGACTTTTTCACCAAGTTCAAATCCTTGGTTCTTCAATTGAAGCAATGTGCATTGATTAAAATGAAGAGAATATTATTCTTTACACACTTTTGAAGCTAGGGACTAAATATTTTGTGTTTGTTTAAACATTTCACTCCAACAAGCTGGCAATTTCAAATTGGAGAATGTCATCTTTGGTAGACTTCCTAGAGTCTCTGACTCAAGAACAAGACAAATTGGTCCAAATGGGTAACATCAAGCACCAAGACCTTGTTGCAGGTGATTTGAATCAAGCCAAAGGAAAGAAGAATCACAAATATTTAAGCAGCAAGTGTTGTACGTAATTCTTGTCAACATCATCTCATGGGACAAAATATCAATATTTTCCTTGGAATCCTCAAAGGATGAAGTTGGAAATGTATAAGAATGAACAAATTCATAGTTTTGGCCACCATCTCCCCTCACCTAGGGACAAAATGGGGTACCCATATCCGTAACGATCATTTACTCTCTGTAGAAAGCGGTTCCATTGTCTGTTACCCATGCAAAAGGTGTGGTGACCACTTCGTAATGCATGTTCCTCTTGAACAAGGAGTGGTGCTCAAGTTATGAAGGAATAAAAGGAAATTTAGAGAGACTTATTGAAGATTTCCTTTGTGAAAGCCTCATCCCTATGGTTTAGGACACTTGGAGCTCGATATCCATCATCTTAGGATCACCCATCCACCTCTCCCATTTAATCCTCAACCTATCCTATCCTCTCATGCCTTTATGTACTAGCTTACCCCTCATGGGTAATAAGAGGAAGAATGTGTTGATGCATACAAATTATGTACAAATTCATTCATATTGTTAGGTGGTTAGTATAAAATATTGAGGCTTTGATTCAAGGTTCATTTGAGAAAGAGTTCTCAACACCAAGGAATCAGTTGTAAACTCTTCCGGGAGTTGACCCGACAGGCGCAGAAAAAAAATACTGATACCCGAGGCCGCAAAGCAGATCGAATTTTCAATCATAGAGTCGCTCATCGACCAGGAGAAAGAGGAAGACTACGAGATCAACCTCTACATAAGTATGTTTGTGTCAGAGGACACCCTAGTCGAGCCCACTAGTCGGGTACAGATAATTATCAAGCCTCCGACCGCCAAGAGAGATGACCCTCAGCCGACAGAACCGCAGCCACAACCACAGCAGCAAACAACTCCTCCAGCTCCAGCAAGTGTCTCCCCAATTCAGGTACCTACCGGTGATATCGAGGCCGACGACCCTGAGTATGCTTTATCATAAGACATCATCAAGAAACTGACCACTCAGATAGCTATTGCCAGAAGGAAAATTAAAGCCCAAAATGTACAACAAGGAAAAGGTAAGCGCAAACTTATCATTGCTGAGTCGTCTGATGATGAAGAAGAGCTAGTAGCTGCGGCCGTCAACATTGTAGAGGATGCTGCTGCAAACAAAGTACCAGTTGAAACTCAGTTTCAATGTTTTATGGAAGCAGGAGCCCCAGAGGGTCGACCAAAGAAGGCCAAAACAACGACGACACCTGAAAACGTCGTTGATCTTCTGTCGACCCCTCCACCCCCATCACTAACACAAGTAGTCGAGGAGGAAGCACCGGCACAACAGTCGGTCAGTCCCCTCAACTTATACAAAAGCAGGATACCGAAGTCCGTGAAAGAAAAAGTCTACAAAGACACAAAACTCAAAGATTTCTTTGAGACGCTGCCTGAGCTATTTCAGTCGACTCAGAAAATTCACACGAGGACCCCTCTTTATACCAGCAGCAGGACAAACCCCCAGGTAATTGCACACCTTACATTGACCTTCACTCGATCCGACGAAGAAGGCGACATAATTTGCCATGTGAAGTCTACCATCGAACACATTAACCCCCAACCCCAGACCGACCTACCCACCACTACACCAATGGAAGTAGATATACGACAAACCCATTACCCCACAACACACTTATGACAAACCCTTTACCCCTGACCATATCCCCACTCCATCACCACCACCACCACCACCCCCACCACCACCAGATTTACAGCCAGGTATTTCACAACTAGCTACATCCTCACAGCCAGAAGTGGTCATACCAACCCCCCAACCAGAAAAACCATCGACTTCATTCCCACCAACTATAGGCCCCCCCTCAACTATTGCAAGTACCCAGGAAACAGAGATAGAAAAGCACAAGAAGAAGAAAGAGCATCATGCCAAAACCTCCAACCTACGGATCAACTTAAGGGATGAAATCTCCTTGACCGACACGGAGGTCGGCCAACTCCTCAAAACCTTGGCCAAAGAAGCAAAGACAAGGACGGTGCGAAGAAATAAAGAGCTAACAGACAAAAATGCAGAACAAATCGAGTTTCTCGGCAAATGCAAGGCTCTAGCTCAGTCTGTGATACCATGCCCTATCGAAGTCGACACAGATCAACCACTTGAAAGAGCATATCAGCTCTTCGAGAGCATGGTATCGACCGTCCAGGCACCTCTTCAAGAGACTAAAGAAGAACAAAAGGAGGAGACTACCCGACTGCTACTAGCACAACACACTGCCTTCTCAGAAGCATACAAAGTACTATAGGATCACATGGAGGAATATTTCGTCACAGAAGAAGTCTTACGAGACTGGCCTACTCACTATGGGCAGGTCTATCAACAGACACGACAGACTCGTCAAGGCATTCAGGCTTTGGAGGGCAGGAAGACGACAGAGGAAGCACTCAGGCAGACAATAGAAGAACAAATAGTGATGGAGACCAACAAGCTACAGAAGCTGGAACGGGAAGCACATCAGTGGGTGCAACAGGCTCTTCCAAACTTAAAGAAAGTCGACATCATCTACCCACAGATGAAAAGACTCATCGCAACAGCCGAAGAACAGAACTAGATCCTGGGCCCCAACATGGAGAAGATCACGGAAGTCCCACTCTCCGACAAGATGTCGGTCCTATCCAGCTTAACTACATTAACAATCAACATCCAGAAAGATCTGCAGAGTTCGATGGATTTTTAGCATCACCTTTCCATCACAACTCTGGCCATTGTCGAGATCTGCATCCAGAAAAGACCAACCATCCGTCTACACATTCCACCACAATAGTATTCAACAAACATCATTTTGTACCTCCCTATTTCTTCGGGACGAAGAAACGTTTTGTTCATGGGGGAGATGTAGAAAGGAGCAAGTCGACAAATTCGACTTGAACGAAGATCGACTTATTCGATCGACCGACTAAGTCGATAGGACGACTTAGTCGATCAGCCGACTAAGTCGGTCAGCCAACTAAATTAGAAGATTAAGTCGGCTAACTAAAAGTCGTGTCGGTTCACCGAACCGATAGGTAGTTATTTTGTAACTGTTTGTAAATTGTATATATTAGGATGTTGAGCCAAACGAGAACTCAGTTCAGTTCTCTACCTTGTATGAACTCATTGCAATAATATAATCTGTTTTCCTATCTGTTCTTGTCTCTTGTCTCTGATTTGTTGATATATATGTTTTAGTATGTATTATTGGTAACTTTATGTGATCTGTGAGATTACAAGGATCCTTAAGAGGAGTAGTCTTTTTTCCATTCCATATATATATTATAGTGTATTATCACCCCTTTTATTCTATCATATCACTCTAATAGTCTAGTTTCTCACACAAGAATCCAGAAAATGAGATGGTGACACCATAGCGAGTGGAGATATATAGGAAAGTAGTAGTGGGAAGCATTGCAATTTTTGAAAGAGGTAGTTTTGAGAGTTTCTACAATGAGTGTTCCTCTACCTTTTTATTTGTGTTTGGAGCTTGGGGATGACCTATTCATGTGAATTATACTTGACAGTAACTATGGTTGGGAGGAAAGTTGTCCTATTGAACCCAATTGCCCATATTTTAAGATGAGTATTTCTCGTGTTTTTATTTTGATTACAATATTTTACATTGTACATGTGAAATGGTGGATAAATTGGTTATCTTAATGTTTATGTATTGTATGTTAGGATTTGTGTACATGGAGGATTAATACTGTAGAATATGGATCTAATTTTCTATGCTTCTTCCCTTCTTTCTCTAATTTGAAATTGTAACTATGGCTCTACAATATTGAGAGGGGAGCAACCATATGATTTGCTTCACCCATCTATATTCATTTTTTTATTGTGATACCTATTCCATTTCTCCAAGAAATAAATTTCCAGTAAATATTCCCTTCCGTATCATTAAAAATTATTTTCAAATGACCAAGATATGTTTGTTTTGGTCCAACAGTTCTCTGGTGCCAAGATGAACACATCGGTTATCCAATTGTAAATGTTTATGTGTACATGTATGTTCTTAGTTGTAAATATGAGTTTTAATTATGTATTCTGATTGTAAAGGTGATTGATTTTTGAAGGGTGGCATCGATACGATCTTACTTGTATTAGTGAGAGGAGGCTATAGGGGACAACCATCAAGAGTTGGTTTTGAGGGTTGTGGTTGCAGCTGGTGTTTTATGTTCTGCTATGGTTTCATTCTGGATGTATATTATAGCCTAAGGAAATGTATTGATGTGTGATTTTTCTTATTGTTTATGCTCACTAACAACACACACATAACAACACCATAAATTAAATTAATTTATAAATAACTAGTGACAACAATGCTTGGTTAACTATAAACTATGCTTCAATCCATTTGAATTATTCTTTTTTGAGACTTGATTGCCATTCAAACTGTGGTAATAAATTTTCTTCTATATTTGATAAAGGGAACTAGGAGGTTGGGATGAACAATGGGTTTATTCTCAACATGTTTTTTCTCATAGGGATGAATCCATAACATGACATACCTAGTTGCATAATCTCCCCATTCTTCATCCAAGTTCCTTTTTCTATATGCACTTCCTCTTCTTCTACATAATTTAGATATCTTCCTATACTTTGCCTGTAGGGGTCAATCTCAATATCCTCATATGAAATTCAGCGATCCTCCATTCCATGTCATTTTGGGGATATCTCATCAGTTTTGCACTCTTATTTCATAGGAACTACGCACCCTTTTGGCACTTTAGACCGTTCTACACACCCTCTTGTCATAGTCTCTTTCCAGACATTGTTTCTTCCTTTTTGATCAGCACTCTCCTCCCCCTTTGGATTCTTTTCTTTTATTACTCTCTTAAAATACTTCCTTATATCATATCTTCATGCATACCTCTCTTCCATCTAGATTCACCACTCTTCTATATCCATATATATTCCTACCTACTCTCCCACTCGTTCAATACCCACCCCCACAATGTGGGATTTGCATTGTCATGGTGTTAGGGTCCATGGTTATTATCCCCTTCTTCATGAATAACATTTTCACCCATGGTGGGATATTCACCAAAATACCTTTCTACATCCCTCCTCGAACCTCGCTTCTACACAACTATAAGACTCACTGCATTCTATGAAAATTTCTACAATATACCCTTCTTTTACTGTTAGAAACCAAAAGTCAACTTCCCTAGATTGTTTATTATCTAAGTTACTCAACTTCTCTACCTTTTCCTTGGTCCAAATTACTAGCATATGTTCTCTTTAGATATTGTTGATTTTAGACTCCCTTTTTTTCCCATTCATGCAATAAACAAGGAATTTCACAGAAGAAAATTTCATGCAAATATGAATAAATGTACCTTTTTGTACATCGACGTTGATCAATCGCTGGACCTCTAGTATTCTTTTGCATGAAATCATCCTCTTTTTTCTCTAACCATTCCTCAATCTCAGCCTTGGTCGGTTTCCACCTCATCTCTTCATCCTTCCACTATAGTCCTTTTGTAGGTCTCGACAACAAAACCAATTTCTTGGCTAGTGTTAATCAGACCTAGGGTTCAACAAGTGTCACCAACAAAATGCCCTATAGGTGGCAACATTTTCAATACCCTACAAGTAGGATACGATCTCACCCAAGATTCATGCAAGAAATGTAAAGACCATTATAGGGCTACGTAGAGGAGGAAGGGGTGTTGTTTTCCATTTTCTTTTGCATTCATTAACTTATTCGTGCATTCCTCACAGTACACTTAGAATTCATTCTTTATAACAAAGGAGACATTCATTCCAAACATATACATAAATAGAAACACACTACGTGGAATAAGATGGAACCAACTTAATATTATTGTTTGGAATAACTCAATATAGAGAATAACCATAACTTGACATATCATAGATTCCTCATTCAGCTCACTATCTTAGATGGGTCTCAAAATGCAACAAACTGTAGTGACATTAGAAAAAAAAGGCATGGTTTGTAGCACATCCATCCAAGTGACTATCCAAAACATCCAAACCCAAAACATTACAAAATGTGCCTCTTAATAGGATTTTGGTTCTATTCCTTTGCATTAGCTTGCATGTGGTTTGATAGGCATGAAAAATTCCACACACAGGTTTTTAATACTTAATATCCCTACGTAATCAAGGTCGATGATATTCTGGCTTTCACATTTGGCACAATATTTTCCACAACAATGTATGTAACTTCCACAATATTATGCAACAACCCATTCCCATCAACCAATCAACCATCGAGTTCAGGTGCCAAGAATATAAATAATGGCTATAGCTCCATATCCCCAAAGCAATAGTTGAGGCCTAAAAATGATGCCAGTAAAAATATTGCACTCTTTCTCTTCCAATTCATATAATCTTTCCACAAGAACTTCTGCAAGAAGGTGAATTTGTAGAGCAAGCCAATGAAACGACTGTTTCCAAGTCATCAAGAATCAATCAAAAATACTTATGTAACTCAATGAATTCCCCAATAATGGATATAACAATTTTCTACAACAGAAAAAGTCAAGATCGAGATATCCATAGTCAACGCACAATACTTACAAACTTATTTTGGAATGCAAATTTGATGAAAAGGTTTATACAAAAAGACAACCATGTCATAATATTAATTTTGTCACAATCCATACATTCTAGAATTTGATATCGTAGATATCGTAGTCGTCTCATCTTCAACATATTCATCAACTGCAACATTTAATCTGAAAAAAAATGCCAACAACAATGCTATCGGGATCTGATTCATTCGAGACAATTTCTCTCCCTGCAAGTTACTAGCTCCATGATCTACTAAATATATTATTGTTTTGATGTGGTATAGACCCATGCATAAATTATTATTACGTATCCACAACCTAGAGTGAAACAACTCAACGCATAGGTAAGCTGCATCCAAAAATCCCACGCTATAACAAAATTTTACAATGAACTTTGGTCCTGTGAGCAACAAATACGTGTCCAAATCATCAATTAAATGGTGATAGAAAAACTTCATGTGAGAACCTCAGTCTATATTTGTGATTAGAGCACACCCACCATAGATAAATATCATTATGTTCTCAAGAGGGGGAAGTTGAGTGTATCTTTCCGAAACCAAAGAATCCATGACCAAAAACTTCAAATATTCAGAATACAAGACTCATGGTTGCCTCTAGAGATATATAATCGTATGTATGCTCTCTTTCTATGCAAATTATTGCAGATACCTTCCTCACTTGCAGATTCATAAATGTAAGCAATCATGATCGGGATTCAAATTTCTCGACAAAATTCAACGATAAATATTTGACGATGTTGAGGATTCAGCAGTGTTGTCAGTGTGATTTTCTTGTGCCACTATTCCTACCTTCTTCATTGTTACCATAATCAATGCACCTATACAAAAATTCAACTTCTATCGCCATATTTCCTCATGCTGGTAATCATCTAAGCTTATGGCAAATTGAAGGTTATGGTGAGAGACCACCAATGGTATCCATACATCTTCAATATCAGATCTAGTGCAGTTTCAATAGTAAATATCTACTGATGAATGGATCCACGTTGATCCTATAATGCCAACTAAAACATGTATATTTTTGTCGAAGGTTCACAAAATATTGCAACATATTCAAAATATCTTTGATCCCCGTACCAGATCCATGTTTTCAACTAAAAATTGTAGCTTGTTCATCCCTCCACAGTGATAAAAATGCCCATTTATTGACTCAACATAAAAAAAAATTCCACTTTAGGTAGCAGCTGGCCAAAAAACTATAGCGTCCAAATAATCAAGCAGATCCATGAAAAACAATTCTATAGATTGGATTGAATATATCACTCCTCCAATTCATAGGTACAAGGCCATCATCCTAGTGAAAACAAGAATCGATCGCTTGACACCAGGTTTTTGTAGCGATCCACCTCCCGTGTCGTTGTTCCCACCTAGCCAAGTAAGGATGGAAAATAGATTACTTTCTTGGATAGTGCATTTTCTAGCCATTTTTTACGATGGCCAACATTATTATTAAAACCTAAACACACATAAATTTCAGAGTAAAAATAACCTCATAGGAACATTTATTCTATAACTTGATAACAAAAAATAACATCAATCTAACATATGAGGGAGACAACAACAATCTAAACCTTTTTTATTAACTAAAGAAAATTGATTACATAGTTTCCTCTCTTTTCCACAAGGGCAAGGGATTTGTGGAAATCACTCCCTTTTCCTCCTCTTAGAACCTGAAACCCTTACAATGAAAGAAATATGAATGATTACAATGTGATTCTAATGACCTCCCAAAGCTTCTTATTTATATTATTTCCATGAAAGAAGGTAATAATTACATTTACTTGTTTTTACATTATAATAATCAATTAATACCCCTTATTTGATGCAACCACCATTAACAAGCCTTAACAACCCATCATAAAATAATGACTGATACAATGAACAACTAGGCCCCTACAACACCAATGATATTTACCATAAATAGTGTCATCCATGTTTAGAGCCCATTGACTTCTTGATCAATCATATGTTGAGGTCACCTTGTTTGATTATTAGAATGGAACATGAGAAACCATTTAGAGAGTATCATGCTAGTAAATTTAGTATCTTCCCTCCACATAGTACAAAATAGTTATACATGCATAATAGAGTTAATTAATAATATATACATAGTAGTTGCAATACCCTCAGTTTTTACTTGGAATGTATTTAATCAAAATGATGTAAATGATGTTACAAATATGCGAATATGGATTCTTAGGGTGGAGCTCAATGCCAATTCTAGGATGGTGAATCGTTAGGCATGTATGATGTATATATTTTTATTTGTATCGTATGATTGGCTTATCATGCCAACTCGAAATGTATGCAAATGTTAATGTGGAAATTAATAAAATGGTCCAAGATGGTTGTGTAAAGAGCATTAGAAGGGTTATGATTTCACAAAAGGGAAGAGGAAAGGAGGTCTATGGGGAAGCTAAATCGCGTGTTTCCAAGTTTCAACCTTAGAAACCTTAGAACTCATCCAAAATATTCCATGTACTTTAAATGAGCCAATTACCTTCTCTTGACTATTTAACCCAATCATTAAATGAATATGTGAGGTTGGTGGAAAAATTCAGTTCATGCAGTTATTTAAAGCATGGTGGTTGTGAAAGTTATGTCAACTGTCAGCAATCCTTTTCTTCTATGGTCAAAATCTATGTTAGTTGTGTTTTCATGATTATCTCATTTCTCTTGGATTCACACACTAAATCTATCATTCTCTCATGCATGTTTTCTACACTATGCAGATCTTCCTATTGTTGTTCATGAGCATTAACATATGGTGTTTAACCTAGAAATTTGAATTGGGAGACACAGCCATAGATTTGGAAGGAAAAATAGATGTTTGTAGGTGAGCATAGAGGTTAGGTGAGCTAGGAACTCTTAACCATTGAGTGTTTCTACTTTGGAATGCTTGAGAATCCATAATTTATGCTACATGAAGTTATCTAATAGGATACAACATATTGGGATCTTACAGCACACACTGGTAAGAACTCTAAGGGTTGGATTCTCTAAGGTAAATATGAATTGGTGAAGGCGAATTCCTTCCTTGTGTTATGTGGGGTAGTTGGAAAGAGTTCCATTGCTTTGATGGTTGCATGAGATATCTGTACATTTTTGGCGAAGCATAGAGAGTAGAATGGGTTGTGGAATGAGTGAAAGGACTATTTAGGTGATTTCTTTTCCCCGGTGGCCTCATAGTCTAGCGTTAGGCTGGCCCCTCAACAGAAATATTATATGTTGGATAGATTCCCTATAGTAAGGTGGAAAATCTCTCTTACATAGCTAGTTGCTTGGATCTTCTTTGTTAAAGATAAGTATTCTCTTGTATTTGATGCTCAATTATTTTATTTGTGTGTGTGTGATAACTATACATGTAATTGTATGCTATGTGCATGTGGATTGATTTATTTTCCATTATGTGTGTTTATTTACATATCTAGACATGCATTTAAATTATATAAATTCATGATTATGGTTATGGACAAATTTTAGAAGACTAGATTTAGTTAATGTCTCATCTTGCTGGTCAAATTGAGGGATGAGGAGGTTACAATAGTTAATAAATTATCCCATGGAGTGTTGACATAACAAATTGATTTAGATATCAATATAGAGAAACATTGAACCAACAAACAAGAAACATTAAGAATATCTTAACCTTTGAGTGGGGATTTTGGAACAAATTGGATTT
Source organism: Pseudotsuga menziesii (assembly GCA_001517045.1). Taxonomy (NCBI): domain Eukaryota; kingdom Viridiplantae; phylum Streptophyta; class Pinopsida; order Pinales; family Pinaceae; genus Pseudotsuga; species Pseudotsuga menziesii. The sequence goes on from LPNX010406302.1 coordinate 275,175, forward strand.
TTTAGCATCAATTATAGTTTTCGAGGCCCTAAACATGGTCACAAAAGAAAACTTAGGCCTTGGGACCTAAATGTGGTTTGTATTTTTCCAAGAATCGTAACAGTGGATTAAATCACAACATGTGACCTATTCATTGTCTTCTGGTTACCTACACACAATAATGGTGCCTTAGGGCCCCTTCGATGGTACGTGACTCTTTACTAGTAACTGTTAGAACCTGATTCCATGTCTCCTACTCATAAACTCCTACTCATAAACACTTTCACACAAGGTACACCAATTATCAAATTCATTCCCATATGCCACTAATTGGTAGAATTTGTAGTTGAATTCAAATATATCATATATTTAATCTAATGCAATAAGATCACTGAAAGATAGACAAGCACAACACAAAAGAAAGACACAAATATTTTATCCCAGGAAACCACAAGGGAGAAAACCTAGAAAATTCTTTTGTATAGATTTGTCACTTAGTACAATGTCAGACCGAGATAGAAAACCAAAAGATAGGATGCCTTTTGCTGCTGCTTCTTCTTCTTCACTAATGAACTTGTCTTTCTTACTCTAGGGATGAAATTTCTTGAGCTTGAAGTGTTTCCAGATGAGGGAGGGAGCCTCCCTATTTATATTCTTAAGTTGTGTGACCTTTTGGTCCAACAAGGCCAAGTTCACCTAGGAAGACTCAAAATACATTTTATACTTATTCTCTCGGGGACTATTTCCCTGAATTAAAAGAGGTATTTTACCGCGAGTCTTACATGACTAATGGCAATAATGATATCTTTGATCGCAGGGAAAACATCCTCAAAAGGATTTACAATAAAAATACAAGCAAGTATAATAATAACAATACAAATAATACAATGAAGAATATCTTCCAAATTTACATTATCAACAACACTCCCTCTTAACAAGGAAGGTATTCTTATGACCCAATCATCACCAAAATAGGACACAATATCTAGACATCATCATTATAGTAGGATCATCATCACTGGATATCCATCACCAGATCATCATCACTGAATCATCATCATTGGATCATCATCACTCTAGATCACCATCACTGGATCATCATCATCATCATGCCTACAATAGATATCATCTTGTTGACCAATGATTAGTGACATCTCTCGAGTCTATACATCCTTATAATTTCCACAAATCCAACCCTTTTTCATGTTGGATGTAGGACAAAGTCCAACTAGGACTTCATCAAATACAGAGCCAATCCTTTTTCATACTAGGTGTAGGCCTAGCTATAACTAGGACTTCATTAACTACAGAGACAAACCTCTTTCATACTAGGTGTAGGCCTAGCTCCAACTAGGACTTAATCAACTATAGAGAGCCATTCTTCTTTCATATTGGTTGTAGGCCTATCTCCAACCAGGACTTCATCAACTACAAATCTAATCCACTTTCATTCTAGGTGTAGGCATAGCTCCAACCAAGATTTCATTAACTACAGAGCCAATCCTCTTTCATACTGCGCATAGTCCTAGATCCAACCAATACTTCATCAACTACATAGCCAATCCTCTTTCATAGTAGGTGTAGGCCTGGCTCCAACTAGGAATTCATCATCTACAGAGCCAGTCCTATTTCATACTAGATGTAGTCCTAGCTCTAACCAAGACTTCATCATATATAGATCCAATGCTATTTCATACTGGATGTAGGCCTATATATAGTTAGGACTTATCCACCCCTCTTGCAATGGAGACCAATCTGCGCCATTCCAATATTTTTTGTGAATTATTCCAACTTCAGTCTCACTACAGTATTTATCAAGACATCGGATATCTATTGATCTGTTGCAACATACTGGATCATCAATTCTCCTCTCTGCACCATATCTCGAATATAAAGATACTTGATCTCAATATTCTTTGACTTGTCATGGAACATTGGGTTCTCAGACAACTTCACATGACTATGGTTGTCATAGAAGATACAAGTCACCTCTAACTCGATATCAAACAGATATGACAGTAGCTTTCACGGCCATACTTCCTCACAACTAGCCGAACATGCTGCTATGTAATTTTTCTCAGCTATACTTAGTTCCACACTCGATTTCTTCCTGCTAAACCACGAGATCACCTCGGGTCCCAAACTGAAGTAGCATCCTGAAGTTCTCTTCCAGTCTGTGGAACTGCTTTCCCAATCTGAATAACCATAACCAAATGAATTAATCTTCTAATATTTCGAATATCTAATCCCATACTCAATTGTACCCTTCCGGTACCTCAACACATGCTTTGCAACAACTAGGTGAACATGTCTCGGATCTGTCAAAAATTGGCTCAATGTATTCATATAAAAGCATATGTCAGGCCTCATGTTCGTTTAGTACATCAGTGAACCAATCATTTGTCTATACATCGTGGAATCATTTGTCTCATAAGAATCATCACATAGTAACTTCAATTTTGATTCCATGGGAGTGGAAGTGGCCTTGTAGTCCATCATTCCAAATATGTTTAGAATATCTACTGCATACTTTTCTTGACCAAGGAATATCCCATGTGATCCATGCCACACCTCCATACTGAAGAAGTAGTGCATCATCCCTAAATCCTTCATTTCAAACTCTGGGGCAAGTATCCTCTTTGTATCTATGATGAGCTCATCCTCACTTGTTAGCAATAGGTCATCTACATATAGTAGGAGTATCACTGGTCTTCATCCCTCAACTTTGAAGTAGAGGTTGGAATGTTATTTACTCTTGGTAAATCCCAAGGTCATAATAAAACTATGCATCCTGCCATACCACGTATAAGGTGCATGCTTCAAATTGTAGATGAGCTTATTTAATTTGCACACATGGGTCTACCTACCACGTGTCTCAAATCCAAGTGGTTGCTCCATGTACCCTTCTTCTTTGACTACACCATTCAATAAGGTTTTCTTGGTGTCCATTTGGTGTATCTTCCATTTTATTACTACAGCTAAGGCTAGTACTGATATGATGGAAGTGTATCTTGCTACTGGTGTAAATGTCTCCTTATAATCGACACCTTCTTTATGGGAGAAGGAACATGCCACTAATATTTCCTTGTATTTTTATATGCTTTCATATGCTGCATGTTTGATCTTGTAGATCCAATTGGAAGACACTACAGACTTCCTTTCTTGTCTTAGGACCACCTCTCAGACATCATTCTTCATGATCAATTTATATTTTTCGATCATGGAATCCTTCCATTCCTTCATTTTTGTTGCTTCCTCATAATTAGAGAGTACTTTATCAATGATGTCACAAAGTAGTGCCATATAACTGGAGTGTGAACGAGTCCTCTTTCTTTCTCTGGAAGTCTCATCTAGAGAACTGTATCTTTCTGCATATTGGATAACTTCACCTACCCATTCTGATATTCTCTTGTAGGAATTTTTGTCATGAGGTGGATCTATACGAATTCGTGGTTCTGTCACATCATGATCTTCATGGTCCTATAGTATATTTTCTTCCACAACTGCATCTTTGGTTTTAGGAAGTTTGGGTTCTTCGGTTTCTTCAAAGTGGAATTGTATTGGTTTGTTGTAAGTTGCGTATTAATCAAAATTCATGGCTCATCTATCCCTGATCTGCTAGAATCCTAGGAAGTATATTTGATATGATTCTGAAGTATCACTGTATCCCATGAATATTCCCTTCTTCCCTAAGGGGTCTAGATTTTTCCTCCTCTCTTTGGGAACAAGTATGTACACAGGGAAACCAAATATTTGGAGGTGGCTAACTTCTGGTTTCTCTCCTGAGAAAGATTCTTTTGGATTTTTGTTATCTAAGACATGGTGAGCAGTTATTTTTTGTAAATACACGACTATTATTGTTGATTATTCCCATAGGTGCAATGGAAGGTTTTGGTCATGAATAATTTCCTTTGCTATTTAGATTATTATCTGGTTCTTCCTTCCTACAATGCCATTTTGTTGGGGTTTTTATGGAGTGCTCAACTCCTTCTTAATCCAAAATTCTCTACATAGGTTTCTAAATTCTTCTAAAGTAAATTCTCTTCCATTGTATCATCATAAATCCTTTATCTTCTTTTCATTGTGGTTTTCTACCAAGGATTTGAGTTCTTTGAACTTCCAGAGGAGAAGGAAATCTATGGTGGTAATTTTTGTTCTCGACAGTTTCATACCTTGAAGCAGGTCTATCGTCAGGAGAGGCTTCCTTGGAAGTCTTCACAAAAGTAAGATTGCTCTTTTAATTTTTATTAATATTTGTTTATAAAGTGGATTAGGGTTTCAATGTTGTCCATTTTTTTCCATTTAGTGAAATTCATTTTCTAAGTTTTTAATTTATTTTTTATTAACAATGTATTTTTTTAGGTTCTTTTTTATTATTTAGTTTATTTTAATGTTACATAATTTTCTTTAATTAACTAAGATCACTAGTTTTTCCTTATTAAAGTTTTAATTTAATATTTCAAAGTTTATTAATTTACTATGTTTTTATTTCAAAGTTTTATTGTTGTTTAAGGTTTTAGATATAATTGTTTAGGCGAATATTTTTTATTAATTAGTTAGGTAGTTTTTAGATGTAATTTTTTAGATTATTTTTAATATAATAATTAGTTAGGTAATTGTTTAAAGTATTATGTTTGGTAAAGTTGTTAATTATTTAGTATATTAAAGAGTTTTTTAAGGTTTTGTTTAGTAATTTCTTAGATTCTTCATAAATCTAATGTTTTTAATATTGTTAGGGTTAATATTTTTGCTAATTTAAAAAATTAGGTAGTTTGAATTATTTTTAATTTGTAATAAAGTTAATGTTTATATGGTTTATTAAAATTGTTTTCCACTTATAAGTTTTAAAAAAAATATTTGTAATTTTTTTGTCTTAGATGTTTAGATTAAAGTTAATGGGTTCGATTTTGTCTTAGGTTTTTTCAAGTTTTCTAGTTTTATTTTTAAGAATTTCAATGACTAGTTTCCAGTAGTCATTAAGTTTTAGGCCATCATCTCGGTTCAGGTTGTTATGGTATCCAGGAGTCATTAAGTTTTCTTTGAACTTGCTGAAAACTTCATCTTTGCTTTAAGAAAAATAAATCTAGGTTTTCAAGAAAAATCATGTATAAATGAAACATAGTATGTATACCCACTCAAGGAGTTGAACAACATGAGGACACATATATTTGAGTGAATTATATCCAAAACATTTTTTCCTTTCTTTCGCTGCTTGGAAATGGTTTCTTTGTATTCTTTCATTGTGCACATCCTTTGCAAATGCCTCCATTATTTTCCTGAATCCTAGGTAGACCTGATATTTCCTTGCTTGCAAATAGTACTTCTCTATAGTGTACATGTGCAAGTATTCGATGCCATATCTCACTTCGATGCCATAGCTCACTCGGTTCCATACTGTCATGAACCAAGTCTTGTTATGGTTGTCCCTTCAACTTGTACATGCCTCCCTCTTCCTCTATAATTATTGTTACATCATCTATTTTCTTGCCTCTTGGCCAGAAACGAATGCAACATGAAATTCCTTTGCATCTAAAGTTGAGTTGGAGAGGAGAGTTTTCTTCAAACCTAGTATGTAGAGGACATCGTTCATCTTCATTGATTTTCCTGAATCCAACTTGTAACAGTATCCTGGCCTCCATTTTTGAGGGTATTAATAGTCATCTCCAAGTTTCACCTTGTGAGGTAACTCATGTTTTGACATGTTGATAAGAGATTCTTTGTACCATGTCATGTGCTTGGAAGATCCATTGTTTACAATCCAATCATTACTTCCATGGGTGATAGTACCTGTAAGACCTGAGATCAAAACATATTCTTCATCACTTGAAGAATGTTCTCTTGTTCTTTTGCTTGTTTCTTTATCCTCTTTAGCAGTGTGTGCATGGTGCCTCTTCTTCTCCCTTTCCTTGGAACATCCTCTATTTCTCAGACATTCTATTGCAAAGTGACCTTTCTCATAAGATGTGAAGCATCTCAGACAGGAGATGTCAAATTTAGATCTATGATTCTTTTGGAATATTTTAGGCCTTCTTTGAGGTTGATCATCCCTCTTACTTTGATCCTTCTTAGCATGAGAAACTAAGCCTTGGTCATTATTAGCTCCCATATTTTCTTCTCTTGATACTAGTCGAGATTCTTTCTGAGTGCGTTCCTACTATAATATGTTGAACTTTATAATCTTCTTTTAGTGCATAACCCTTGAATGAATGAGTCCCATGATATTAGGAGACCATTCAAGGTGGTCATCACAATCTCTTCTTCTTTGACATTTTCTTTAATGGCTTCTAGTTGCTCCTTGATTTGAGAAAATCTTGTGAAGTAAGACTGGATTGTTCTTAAGTGTTGGATCTTCACATCTTGAGTTGATTTCCTAGCAGTATCTTCTGGTCGATTTTCTTCTCTTGCAATTTTTATCAAGACATCAAAAATTTGCTTTTGGGGTCCTCAATGATGAGACATGAGAGATGAGATGATATTCAATTGAGTTGAAATGATCCTCTTGTATTTTATCGCGTTCCTTTTGTGAATATCCTTGACATAATCTCCCTCTGGTTCAAGAATATCTGCAGTAACAAATTTTTCCAAATTTTTCTCTTTTAGGATAAGAGAGATTCTATGCATCCATTCTCGGAAGTTTCCAGCTCCTTCAAGCTTGTCCTCAAGCTTGGTGTGATTAATCATTTTGATATGAGAACCTAAAATGGAAATAGAAGGGAAATAAATCTTACCAATTTGAGATGCCCGGGTAGCTCCTTCATATAGCTGACCTAGGGTTCCACAGAGAAACCCTAATTTTTCATGTTTGGAATATTGAAATTCTGTTTGGATAGAAATATGAACCTCCTTGAGGCGAGCTTCCTAATGAGATCATTTTCAAAAACTTGTGGAGGGAAACTCCAAAATATTGATGCCATAGTTCCTTCCCATAGTGTCCTACAATAAAAAATTGAAATTTATTCAAACTACAATTTTTATCCACCAAAATATGCACGCCCTTGAGGCGAGTTATCCTAGTCCTGTTTTTTGGAGAGTTTGTGGAGAATAATGTTGGATATTGGAATCCCTAGTTTCTATAGCTGTATAGTGCCCACTTTCATGGTGGCTCTGATACCATGTTAGAGTTTGTAGTTTAATTCAAATACATTAGACCTTTAATATAATGCAATAGGATCATTGAAATATAGACAAGGAAAACAAAAAAGAAAGACACAAAGATTTTATCCTGGGAAGCCACAAGGGAGAAAACCAAACAACTTGTTTTGTATAGATTTGTCACTTAGTACAATGTCAGACTGAGATAGAAAAAAGAAATATAAGACATCTTTTGCTTCTTATTATTTTTTTTCTCTAATGAACTTTTCTTTCTTACTCTAGGAGTGAACTTGCTTGAGCTTGCAGTGTGTCCAAATGAGGGACAACACCTCTTTATTTATAATCCTCGATTGTATGACCTTTTGGTCTGACAAGTTTGAATTATGGACCTTATAGGGCCGACTTCACCTAGGAAGAATAAAAAATACATTTTATGCTGATTCTCTTAGGGATTATTGCCCCGAATTATAATTAAGATTTTACCTTGACTCTTACATGACCAATTACATTAATGACATCTCTAATCGAAGGGAAAACATCACTGAATGGAGGTAGAATAAAAATACAACCAAGAATAATAATAATAATACAAATAATACAGTGCGGAATATATTCCGAAGTTACATTATCAACAACATGCATAAGTAAATATTTACCTCTTGTTGACGGACGTATTTGACTAAGCCCGCAACGGGGGAAAACGACCCAGTCCGGGATCCTTAGAACAGGCTCCAAGCTATTTGGAATAGTCGCTCCCGACATATTTAAAGGCTCTGTTGGCCTGGGATCCTAGAAGACTAATGGTTACAATTAATGCTATTGGAAATCAGTGTTAGTCCTATGCTTATAATTACAAAGATTAATCCAAATTATATATTACAAGAATCACAAACTATTAAAAATAAAACAATTAACCCTAAGAACATGAACCTAGACAGAGTTCATGTCCGACAACGTCATGTTATAATTATATACACATGTTCAGTAATTACAAAAGGATAATCTAAATATAATTAATGAAAAGATCTAATTCAATAGGGATCTTCAGATAGTGCAAAAGCAGAAAATAAATAAAATACAAATCTGATCTAATACCTATCATGATCAGGAGCAATAATTAATTTAACCTGTGACTGACAGATGTTGATAAAGACACTGTATGTAAACATTTGCTGATATTTAAAAAACATTCAAATATTGCAAATCCGTACAAGCGTCGCTACACATTATGTAACAATAATATCAATTATTAAATACAAAACACGACATACCAACACAGTCAAAAACAGGAACAGCCGATACCTAATAAATAATATTTGCACAATTCACAACGGAAATTATAACGAACATTCATGATATAGGAGAGCGAATAGCGAAACTGAAAGATACTATAAATCACATATAAAGTTTAAAAACTGTAAATGTGTGTACAACATCACCAGTCCAAACACTGTAGCTACTGACAGCTAACTGCCTAGAAACACAGGTAGAATCGAACCAGCAGTTTTGTTCTCACTTCCCCAGAGTATCGACCCCCATCATGTTTACTATCAGCCCTTTAAATACATTTTGAATTTCCCCAAAATAACCCTCTCAAAGAGCTAATAACAACCAACATTGTAATCACTAACAGATATCACATAAAAACGACAAGTGGAACATGTCGTTTTTTCCAAGAAACGCACAACTATTACATCCATCACATAGGATCGAGGACATAACGAGATAACAGCACCTGTAAAACAGTCCTTCAAAATCGATTTGTCTCCAGAAATAAAGGGATCGTCCAAATAACCAAAATCATCAAAATCAGGGAAAGAGATATTCATAATGCTATCTGCAATACAACACACAAGAAATATAATTAAAACATAATTAAGATAGTAACAACTAAAATCATTCACAAATCAATTTAAAATAATGAAATACCTGCAATCGATCATCAAAATAACATATCACCAAACAATACAGATTGACTGGAGCGTTAAAAACTTGGATATTAACTCCACTTCATTGACTTGGAGAAGGAGCTTTAAATTGCATGAGAGCGATCTGAGCATTGAGCTCACGCAACTTTTCCTCACTCTTTTCATTCTCATCCTTTAACTTAAGAACCCGCCTTATGAGTTTGTTTTTATGATTCCTCAGTCGTGAGAGATGCTGATTACTTTCATCAACTTTTGTTCTTAACCCTGCATTATCAGCTTTCAATAAATCTCGGCTCGCTACTATTTCGTTCATCTTGTCTTCCATTCGACGAACCTTGTCTAACAGACAACTAATGAACAGAGGGTGAACATTTTCCCCAATTCCACGAGGAACAGCAGAGGTTGTTTTAACAGGATTTTCATTTACAACCGAATCAGTCATACAATCGCCTAAAACTTCCTGAACCTTCTTATCCACTGCTGGATGACTATCACGATCAAGGGTAACATCAATATCAGGCTCAACAGGCTGAACCTCTACAGACAGAGAAGGATTTTCAGAGATATCATCGACAGTCACAGGGTGACTTCGACTAGCTGGATCAGCAACAGACTCACGACGAACCACATCATTAATAACAGGTGAAGAAGCAGTGATTTCCTCATCATCAATCACAACTGTTTCAACTGGAAGCTTAATATTCATGGGGTTTTGAGCCATCTTGGCTTTCACCATACTCCTGGTTAGCCTTCTATCCAACTTGGATTTGGATAATTCTCCTCGACAGTCCCCAATTTTATCACTATCATTTGGCGGAGTAACAGGCGACAGAGGTGAGGTCTTCTTTGCACACCTAGACTCTGTAAATGTATGAGGAGAGTTCATTGGATCACCCTTAGGTGCTTGAGAGGGTTCCACACTCTTAAGGCTAGGGTTTGACGTAGGTTTGCTCAGAGTAGCCGAACCTGAATTTTTATGTTTGCTACAGTCACCTGGACCGTCAAACATACAATGACAAAACCCTAAAAAACCATTTGATTCTATGAACTGCTCCCATGAGCGACCAGACTTCATTAAGTCATTCTCAATTAACATACGCACTAACCCATGGTGAAACAGACTGTGGCTTACATGTTTCGGTTCCTTATTTATGGCGTTTGACATTTTAAACAAACTGTGGAGAAGATAGTAAGGGAGATTAATGGGAAATCCTATGAAAGCAGCCATCAAACGAAGATGGTATACATAGGCCGATGACAACCGACCTTCGCAGGTTAAATACCTATGAATTAACTCAAGCACCGGTCGCCATTCTTTGAGGAAATACTTACTTGCAACTCCTGTTCGAAAGGAAATTTCTTGAGTTGGGTTCTTCAGCAATGATCTCCATTCTGTAATCTCCATTTTTTGATACTTAAACCACCGCTGCCTAGACAGAGGCAAACCTGTTGCATTTGCAATCGAATTCTCATCAACCCGGAAGCACAAGTCACCAACTTCTGCTTGGTAGTTCACCAGGGACAAAGCAAATACTCTGGTGACTTCTAGATTAGAAACAGAAAACTTTTCAAAGAATGACAGCCACCCAACATCTTTAACCTTTTGCAAAATCCCAGGGTTCGAATTCAACAGGGTTAATTCATAGGGTTCGACTCTCACAATAGGGGCCATGACTAATCGTTTACAGATGCGTAACCATGCACAGAATAAATGCCACCACTGAGCCGAAGACAGAAAACCAGGTCGTGGGCTTTTGGAATAGAAACTCAGCAGCACTAAATAATACATAGGATAAGCCATTCGTGAATGCAGGCAAAACCCTTGCGGGTTCAGCATGATCGGAGCCATCACCACTCAGAGTGATAAACACAAATGACGGTTGAAACCCTGAAAGAGTGATGTTATCTCCATCTAGCCTAAATTAAATGACAAGAGAGCTCGAGGTGTACGTAACAACAGGTGCTCCACTGGTAGACAGACACGACAAGGACCAAGTACGTGGAGAACAGGGTGAGTACGATTGTCATAATAACACTCTGAATTCATGATAAGTGTGACTCGTGTTACAAAACAATCATTGAAACCGTAATACATACGTTCCCACACATATATTTGGCCTACTCATCAAAGGTGGCGAAGGATCATAAACCATATAATTTGAAACCGAAACTTTGAAT
>LPNX010406302.1:286515-361164 GCA_001517045.1 Pseudotsuga menziesii
CCTCATTAATGTGTCTAGCAATGAGATCTACGAAACCGATTTAAGGAGACATGAGCAACTAGGATATACAACATCAAGCATAAAGACCATGAACACTCATGTGTCGACCTTCCTAGTCGAAAATTATACAAACCAGTGACTCAGAGGTAACTATTTCATTGATCCAATGTGACTTGCAAAGATTTTTCAAAAATGTTGAATATGAATAAATCAGTAGCTAAGGAAAAATCCTCCTTTCAGTAGCTGAATTTATCCCTTTTAAAATTTAAACATTTCATCAAACAAAATAGGATTTTGTTTGATGAAATAATGATTTTAGAAGGTTGTTGAGCAGGGGCACAATAGATGGCGACTTGCTGGACGAAACAGTTATCTCTGTCCATTTACCTGAAACCATGCAAGCAAGGCGATTAAATCCTCAACATGAGCCATTGCGTGGATAATACCATCTTAACATCTCAACCAGATTCAAGTATCCCATAGTTCTGTACATTATCAACAAATTACAGTTTCAATTATTTATTCGATATAAATCAGATTTCTACCAAAATTCAGTCTAAAGAGAATACAACAGTAAATGGTTCAGTCTTGAAAGATAAAACCTCAATACCACAAGCATGGCTCTGCTGCCAGCAGGCGTCCATAGCCTCGACAGGGTTACTTTAAAATCCACAGACCGTCAGTATCCCATCTGCTAGTAAAAAGTTTACAATTCCGGACAATATGAACTGTTACTATCATCTTTTTGTTTTCCTTTTTCTCTCTCTTTTTTTTTTTTATTAGTCATGAAGGCCATGATTCGAGCTTGATAACCCAGTATTAATCATGTCAGTCACCAGTCTACATAACAGTAAAATGAACCGGCTTGTGATGAGACCTTTCACCCCTCAGACTTTTATGTCCAAGGGTCATTGCCCAGGCTTGGTGACCGGAGACGACAATGCTACTGGATGTAAACTCATGATCCTAAACAGACCGGCTCATCACAAGACCTTTTGTCCTTCAGACATCTCTTTCTTTTTTGAAATGTTTCAGTCCATATCGTACAGAACGTAGTTATGTTAATCCCAAATGAGATTGCCTTAGCGGATGGGGAGACGAGTCTGGTTTTCTTTATGAAAAAGGAATGGCGTAAGAGATTAAAATAGATGACTTTACCCAATCCCGCCCTAATCTCTTTAGACAAATTTTGTAGAAACTAGTATGATTAATTAATATAATCAAGTTTTACAGGCCGCTGGTAATATCTAAAACAGTGATAATACTCTTCTCTGTGTGAGAAATAAAACATAACGACAGTCTCCAAGAAGATAATGCCTTTGAGCATGATTTTCAGAGTAAGTTCAGAAATTGAATTTAGTCATCTTTTTTGGGTTTTGATGAATGTATCAGGTTCAGATCACAAAAACAAAAATAGCAAATAAAAAAATACACACAGACCAAGAGCAAATAAAATCATTCAAACAAGCACACCACACCAGTGATATATACAGTATGATCCCTTGAGGAGGATCAACAAAAGTATCTCTTGATTAGGTGACCATTTACTGGAAGGTCATCAACCTCACCTTCCAATGTTTGTAACCTGAAAGTGCTGGGACCAAGTTTTTCTGTAATAATAAATGGCCCTAGCCACAGGGTTTGGAACTTTGTATGTTTTCCTTTATCTTCATGTTCTTTATCCCATCTCAAAACTAAATCACCTACATCCAGATCCCGACTAACTGATTTCCGGAGGTCAAACCAACGCTTCACAGTCTGCTGGTGTTTTTCAAACTTCTTCCTAGCCATTTCCCTATCTTCCTCTAGTTTTTGCAAGGTGTTAATTCGATGTTCCATAGCTGAGCATGGTACTTCCTGCACAGATTGGGCAAGTTGTAACGAGGGCAGGAACAAGTGAGGAGGCAAAATGGCTTCCTTGCCATACACTAGGAAAAATGGAGAGTTTCCTATAGCAGCTTTGGGGGTTACCCTGTCAGCCCACAAAGCGCTTGACAGAGCAGTATGCCAATCTTTGTGATGGTTAGCCACAGTACGTTTAAGAATCTTGATCAGATTTTTATTGGATGATTCTGCTAGCCCATTACCTTGGGGGTAATAATTAGCAGAATACTTTAATTTAATTCCTCTTTCTAATGCATACTCAGTCAATTTAACAGAAGATAAATAAGTAGCATTATCAAATATTAAAGACTCAGGCAGGCCGAATCTAGTGATGATAAAGGAATCAAGGAAAGCTATCACCTGATATGAATTTACTACTTGCAACAGGATGGCTTCAACCCATCGAGTGAAGTAGTCTGTAGCTGTAAGGATGTATTTATGCTGCTGTGAAGAGGCTGGAGTGATTGGACCAACTATATCCAGACCCCATTGCTGAAATGGGACTTCAACAGTAACTGGCTGGAGGGGTAATGCTGCCTTTTTCAGTCTGCCCCCTGTCCTTTGACACTCCTGGCACTTCCTAAAGAAAGCATATGCATCTTTAAATAATGTGGGCCAGTAGTACCCAGCTTTAAGTATCTTATGGGAAGTAGTTTCACCGCTGAAATGTCCTCCCGCTGGTCCTGCATGCAATTGCGATAACACGTCATCAGCTTCATTCCTTTCTAGACAACGAAGGAATACTCCTTCAAAATTCTTTCTGAATAAGATATTGTCAATGAGCTGATAAGGTGCAGATTTCAATCTTAAAGCCCTCTTATGACGTGGGTCTAAATATTTTGGAGAAGCCCCATGTAATAAGAAGAACTTAATATCCTCATACCAAGAATCAGGAGGAGTAGAGGTCAGAAAAACTTCCCTTTCAAATAAGGAAGGGTTGCTGAAGAAATGTAGATCTGCTTCAGCACTGTCTGCAGAGCCAGCTACTAGCTTACAGAGACCTTGTCCCCTGACAATCTTTAATGGTTTTATTTCCAGGTCGTATTCCTGAAGTGCGGTGACCCAATGTGCTCATTTTTCACCAAGATCCTTCTGCACCAAAAGATTTCTTACTGCAGAATATGGTACAACGACCTTGGTGTGGGACTTCAGTAAGTAAGGCCTGAAATGTTTAACAGATTTGAAAACAGCAAAAGCTTGCTTGTCCACTTCCGGGTAATTCAGTTCTACACCGTTAAGACCAGAACTCGTAAAAGCGATAGGAGCCTCGTTATTTTCCTGGTTTTTCTGTGTCAGAACAGCAGCATAAGACAAATCAGAAGCGAAAGTATATAAAATAAATGGTTTGGAAAAATATGGGCTAGTAAGAGTGGGGGCTTCAGCGATAGCTTTTAAAATGTCGCGAAAAGATTGCTTTTCATCAGCGTTCCATTTAAATTTTCAGCATCTTTTCTAATCATTTTCTGTAACGGCCTTACAATTTCCGTATAGCCAGGGATGAATCTAGAAACAAAATTTATTTTTCCAAGAAAGGACTGCATGGACTTTTTCGAGTGAGGCATCGAAATCTGAGATATAGCATAAGTACATTCTGGGTCAATATTAATGCCTTGTTTAGACACAACAAAACCCAGCAACTTACCTTCAGTAACTGAAAAGATAGATTTCTTGGGATTTAATGAAATCCCGTACTTCCTACAACGCTCGAAAACTCGCTTGAGATGAGTTATATGATCAGTCCTATTTTTAGAAAAAACAGTAATATCATCAAGATAAATTACAACAAACTTACCAATCAGACCTCTGAAAGCGATATCCATTGCTCTCTGGAATGTTGCACCAGCATTTATGAGACCAAAAGGAATCTTCCTATAGGCATAGGTACCCCAAGGTGTCCTAAAAGTTGTTTTCAACTGGTCAGTCTTGGATACCAACACTTGGTTGTATCCTGAAAAACCATCTAATAGCGAAAACATCTCCGATCCGGAAACCTGTTGCAGGATTTTCTCCATCGTAGGAACAGGATAGTTGTCTTTATCAGAAACCTTGTTCAGGTTTCGGAAGTCGACACACAATATGATGTCACTGTTTTTCTTCCTTACGGGTACGAGATTTGCTACCCATTGGGCATGCCGAACAGGGAAAATTATCCTAGCAGGAAGGAGTTTATTTAGCTCCTTTTTGACAGCTGGTTCCAAGCTGGGGTGCATTTTTCTCAATTTTTGTTGAAAAGGATTAGCCTCCGGTTTCATAAGAATGACATGTTGCATGATATTGGGGTCGAATGTTTTCAAGTCATCATAGGTCCATGCAAATATGTCTTTAAATTCTTTAAAGAGTTTGATGAAGGTTGTTTTCTCCTGAACAGTAAATGTACTGCCCAGGTTTACGCATTGAGAGTTTTGCTCAGTTCCTAGATTGACAATGTCAGATTACATGATGGAGCTACCAGTTTTACAATTTCTTGCAGCTTTGAATTTATCCTTTAAGTCATAAAAATTTTCAAGTTTGATTACTGACCTGGGAAAAGCACTAACTTGATCAAGGGATTCTTGAATCGAGCAAGGCTTATGATTACCGTAAAATTGTGTAGGTCCTCATCGTGAGTCATTTCGTCCAAAACCGCATCCTTAAAAGTATCTTTAAAATTCAGAAAATCAATCAATTGCTGGTCATCATTGAAGACTCTCCAATTTGCAATGTTGTCGGGTATAGAAGGCCTGAACAGCAATTCAACCGAGAAAGCATCAGTAAGAATTCCTTCAGAGGGGATCAATCTTGAAGCTACATTAGCCAAAAGATCAGCCTCTTGATTTAAATAGCTGGGGATGGAACTTATATTAAATGCTTCAAATGCTAACAACAAATTCCATACCTCAGTCTGATAGTTTCTCAAATGTCCAGCTATGCAGTGTATGGTATTACGTACCTGGCGAACAATAATTTATGAATCTCCTAAGACTACCAAGGCTTTGGCTCCCAAATCAATCGCTTTCTTCAGCCCCTGAATGAGGGCTTCATACTTAGCGATATTATTTGTCCAGTCAAACTCTAACTTGCAAGCAATGAAGTACCTTTTCCCGTAAGGGTCAATCAGTAAGCATCCTACACCAGCTCCTTCTTTTGACTTGGAACCGTCAAAGTACAGAGACCAAAAACCGTCATTGAGGTATAAATGTGGTGTATCCGGGACAGAAATTTCAGCTGGAACTTGTGTAAAATGACAGATTTCAGACTGCTGATTTGAATCTGGAATTTCTGAAATTTCAGCCTCGAAATTACCAAAAAATGAGTCAGCCATATAGTTACCCAATATGGTATCAGCAAACAGGACTGGTTCATTTGAGTCATCAATTTCTGTGACGGTATGCTTCATATACCGTTCTCTATCGATTCTGATTTTGTTCGGATGACCCTTATGAGGTATCGATAAGTGTGACCAGTCTATCATGAAATATCCATCGAGTTTCTGCGACCAATCCCTGCTGAGAAATAAACCATATGCTTCTGGTATATCAGCGACAATAATATCGATGACGAAATGTACTTGGGGATTGGAAGCTAACCTTATCAGCACCTCCTTCAGTTTACCTATTACCTTAACGTTTGAACGATCCAGCTGTACAATACTAGTATCACAAGGCTGAGGGACAGCATTAAGCCTTTTACACACTGAGTAAGGCATAACATTTTTGGATGCCCCTGAGTCAATCATACAGTTATGTACTTTGCGATTAAATATTTCAAACGAAAGTAAAAAAGGTGGAGTGGAAGAATCAGATTTTTTTCCTATTGATGATGCGTTGACCGAAGACTTTTGTGAATTATCTTTATTACTAACAGCACTATTCTGATTGGAGGAAGTCTTACCAGTTTTACTTGGGGGAACCCCTTGCACCATTTTCTCTCGAATCACAGGTATTTTTATGAGTTCATATAAAGAAATATTAGCCCTGCTTTTCTTTAAGTCTTCAATCAAATCATATTCTAACTCAAGGGAGGGTGCAGATTTACTAATTGCAGACTGATCTTTGTCTTTATCAGCTGAACTATTATCCAGAACAGTTGTAGCAGGTTCAGTTGAAGGCTGGTTTTTTTTACTTCTAGTGTTATGCTGATGCTGATTCACATTGACAACAGCCACCTCTTCGTCATTAGTTAATTCTGAGGTGTCCCAGAAATGATTGATGACATTGGGTGGTTTATTATCATTGTTATCATTGGTGTTTGGTTCATCTTGAGAACTTTGTCCTGAAGACTGAGTTTCATTTTCAGTAGTCGTTTCCAGATCTGAAACTATTGCTTTGAGAAAACTATTAATTTCCTCAATGCTGTTAGCTTCAGAGGGTGAATTTTGTTTGGCAGCTGGATTATGAAAAGGTCTTCTAAATAACTGTCTTGGTGGCTCCTTGTTTGCAGTGTTATCAGAAGTGCCCTTTTTCAAATCGATGATTTCATTAGACAGTTTTTTTATAACTCTCTGAAGACTGTCAAGATCTAAGGCATCTTGGCCCCTTTTGTCAGAGCTTGGGGTAGCTTTGGCTGGACTGTCAGTCTTCTTACGAGAAGGAGATGCAGTATCGGTATCTGTCACAGGATTTGCTTTTGTGGCAGTCACATCCTTTTCAACCTTGATGGCTTCTTCAAAGTTTTCAGCGAGTGTAAGTTTGGCCTTTTGTCTTACAAAAATAGCTATCTTTCCAGGCAAGGCTGAAGTATAGAATTCAATGGTAACATCCTCAGTTGGTCTTGAAGTAATGGGGATCCTATTTCGTAAAGTAAAAAAACACTGATTAAAGTCTTTAACCTTTTCCTTAGGTTCAATGCGAATTCTGGACAGTTCTGACACTAGGATAGCTGGATTTTTGTCATCTCCAAATTTGTTAATAAATGCAACGTCAAATTCATTCCAGCTGGTAATGGAACCAGCTGTAAGTGAAAAATACCAGGTTGATGCTTTTCCCTCGAATGTGTAAGGGAAAAGCCATCATACTACATCCTCATGTTCAACATCTAAGAGTCGGACTGCCAGCATAAATTTTTTGACATGATCCTCAGCTGGTTCGTTTGACTCAGGGTTGAATTTAGGTAAGAGCTTCTCTGGATGTTTGGGCAAAGGATGCTGAACGCCTGGGACAGCAACAGCATCCTGAGCCATCCATGGCATATTAGCATTAGGATTCACGTTTACTCCTGCCATGTTTCTAGGTGTAGGGGGTGGCGAGGGTGGTTTTTGAGGAATACTAGACGAATGAGGTGGTGACGGTGGTCGACCGGATCCTCCTGAAACAGATGGTCCTACAAAAGATGAAGGCTGATTAATATCTGTTACATATGGCCCTTGTTCTTCCAAGACGGGTTCAGGGTGATGAGTGCGAGGCCTAGTAATCTGTGGAAGGGGTAATTCAATGGGCAGACGCCCAGTGAGATTCGAATAAGCCCTTGTTAAGATTCTTTGGGATTCATTTATGGCTTGTTCGTACTGGTCGATTTGTTCAGGAATGGGAGAGTTGAATTGAGAGATCAGATTTCGAACAGAGTCTCTCACTGGGGTTTCATTCGCTCATGATGAGTGGCGAGTGCGTGGTTGAGTACCTGATTGTAATTGAGGGGTAGTTGGCTGATTATTTTTGTTAACAGGGTTGTTGTCATCAGCCATTTTACGCTGGCCCTCCTTCTAGCGCCATTGTTGACGGGCGTATTTGACTAAGCCCGCAACGGGGGAAAACGACCCAATCCGGGATCCTTAGAACAGGCTCCAAGCTGTTTGGAATAGTCGCTACTGACAGATTTAAAGGCTCTGTTGGCCTGGGATCCTAGAAGACTAATGGTTACAATTAATGCTACTGGAAATCAGTGTTAGTCCTATGCTTATAATTACAAAGATTAATCCAAATTATATATTACAAGAATCACAAACTATTAAAAATAAAACAATTAACCCTAAGAACATGAACCTAGACAGAGTTCATGTCCTACAACGTCATGTTATAATTATATACACATGTTCAGTAATTACAAAAGGATAATCTGAATATAATTAAGGAAAAGATCTAATTCAACAGGGATCTTCAGATAGTGCAAAAGCAGAAAATAAATAAAATACAAATCTGATCTAATACCTATCCTGATCAGGAGCAATAATTAATTTAACCTATGACTGACAGATGTTGATAAAGACACTGTATGTAAACATTTGCTGATATTTAAAAAACATTCAAATATTGCAAATCCGTACAAGCGTCGCTACACATTATGTAACAATAATATCAATTATTAAATACAAAACACGACATACCAACACAGTCAAAAACAGGAACAGTCGATACCTAATAAATAATATTTGCACAATTCACAACGGAAATTATAACAAACATTCATGATATACGAGAGCGAATAGCAAAACTGAAAGATACTATAAATCACATATAAAGTTTAAAAACTGTAAATGTGTGTACAACATCACCAGTCCAAACACTGTAGCTACTGACAGCTAACTGCCTAGAAACATAGGTAGAATCGAACCAGCAGTTTTTTTCTCACTTCCCCAGAGTATCGACCCCCATCATGTTTACTATCATCCCTTTAAATACATTTTGAATTTCCCCAAAATAACCCTCTCAAAGAGCTAATAACAACCAACATTGTAATCACTAACAGATATCACATAAAAACGACAAGTGGAACATGTCGTTTTTTCCAACAAACGCATAGCTATTACATCCATCACATAGGATCGAGGACATAACGAGATAACAGCACCTCTAAAACAGTCCTTCAAAATCGATTTGTCTCTAGAAATAAAGGGATCGTCCAAATAACCGAAATCATCAAAATCAGGGAAAGAGATATTCATAATGCTATCTGCAATACAACACACAAGAAATATAATTAAAACATAATTAAGATAGTAACAACTAAAATCATTCACAAATCAATTTAAAATAATGAAATACCTGCAATCGATCATCAAAATAACATATCACCAAACACTACAGATTGACTGGAGCGTTAAAAACCTGGATATTAACTCCACTAGACTGACTTGGAGAAGGAGCTTTAAATTGCATGAGAGCGATCTAAGCATTGAGCTCACGCAACTTTTCCTCACTCTTTTCATTCTCATCCTTTAACTTAAGAACCCGCCTTATGAGTTTGTTTTTATGATTCCTCAGTCGTGAGAGATGCTGATTACTTTCATCAACTTTTGTCCTTAACCCCGCATTATCAGCTTTCAATAAATCTCGGCTCGCTACTATTTCGTTCATCTTGTCTTCCATTCGACGAACCTTGTCTAACAGACAACTAATGAACAGAGGGTGAACATTTTCCCCAATTCCACGAGGAACAGCCGAGGTTGTTTTAACAGGCTTTTCATTTACAACCGAATCAGTCATACAATCGCCTAAAACTTCCTGAACCTTCTTATCCACTGCTGGATGACTATCACGATCAAGGGTAACATCAATGTCAGGCTCAACAGGCTGAACCTCTACAGACAGAGAAGGATTTTCAGAGATATCATCGACAGTCACAGGGTGACTTCGACTAACTGGATCAGTAACAGACTCACAACGAACCACATCATTATTAACAGGTGAAGAAGCAGTGATTTCCTCATCATCAATCACAACCGTTTCGACTGGAAGCTTAATATTCACGGGGTTTTGAGCCATATTGGCTTTCACCATACTCCTGGTTAGCCTTATAGCCAGCTTGGATTTGGATAATTCTCCTCGACAGCCCCCAATTTTATCACTATCATTTGGCGTAGTAACAGGCGACAGAGGTGAGGTCTTCTTTGCACGCCTAGACTCTGGAAATGTATGAGGAGAGTTCATTGGATCACCCTTAGGTGCTTGAGAGGGTTCCACACTCTTAAGGCTAGGATTTGACGTAGGTTTGCTCAGAGCAGCCGAACCTGAATTTTTATGTTTGCTACAGTCACCTAGACCGTCAAACATACAATGACAAAACCCTGAAAAACCATTTGATTCTATGAACTGCTCCCATGATCGACTAGACTTCATTAACTCATTCTCAATTAACATACGCACTAACCCGTGGTGAAACAGACTGTGGCTTACATGTTTCGGTTCCTTCTTTATGGCGTTTGACATTTTAAACAAACTGTGGAGAAGATAGTAAGGGAGATTAATGGGAAATCCTATGAAAGAATCCTTCAAACGAAGATGGTATACATAGGCCGATGACAACCGACCTTCGCAGGTTAAATACCTATGAATTAACTCAAGCACTGGTCGCCATTCTTTGAGGAAATACTTACTTGCAACTCCTGTTCGAAAGGAAATTTCTTGAGTTGGGTTCTTCAGCAATGATCTCCATTCTGTAATCTCCATTTTTTGATAATTAAACCACCGCTGCCCAGACAGAGGCAAACCTATTGCATTTGCAATCGAATTCTCATCAACCCGGAAGCACAAGTCACAAACTTCTGCTTGGTAGTTCACCAGGGACAAAGCAAATACTCTGGTGACTTCTAGATTAGAAACGGAAAAATTTTCAAAGAATGACAGCCACCCAACATCTTTAACCTTTTACAAAAGCCCAAGGTTAATTCATAGGGTTCGACTCTCACAACAGGGGCCATGACTAATCATTTACAGATGCATAACCATGCACAGAATAAATTCCGCCACTGAGATGAAGACAGAAAACCAGGTCATGGGCTTTTGGAATAGAAACTCAGCAGCACTAAATAATACATAGGATAAGCCATTCGTGAATGCAGGCGAAACCCTTGCGGGTTCAGCATGATCGGAGCCATCACCACTCGGAGTGATAAACACAAATGATGGTTGAAACCCTGAAAGAGTGATGTTATCTCCATCTAGCCTGAATTAAATGACAAGAGAGCTCGAGGTGTACATAACAACAGGTGCTCCACTAGTAGACAGACACGACAAGGACCAAGTACGTGGAGAACGGGGTGAGTACGATTGTCATAATAACACTCTGAATTCATGATAAGTGTGACTCGTGTTACAAAACAATCGTTGAAACCATAATACATACGTTCCCACACATATATTTGGCCTACTCATCAAAGGTGGTGAAGGATCATAAACCATATAATTTGAAACCGAAACTTTGAATACCATCATACACCAATTAATATCAATATGAATAATGGTTTACAAACTTTAGGATATGGCATACGAAAGATGTATCTAAGCTTCAATGGAGTAACAAGGATTAAACCTTTGATCACCATAACTCACCTTTGTATGAAAACCATGGTAACACAACCTCGTTAATGTGTCTAGCAATGAGATCTACGAAACCGATTTAAGGAGACATGAGCAACTAGGATATACAACATCAAGCATAAAGACCATGAACACTCATGTGTCAACCTTACTAGTCGAAAATTATACAGACCAGTGACTCAGAGGTAACTATTTCATTGATCCAATGTGACTTGCAAAGATTTTTCAAAAATGTTGAATATGAATAAATCAGTAGCTAAGGAAAAATCCTCCTTTCGGTAGCTGAATTTATCCCTTTTAAAATTTAAACATTTCATCAAACAAAATAGGATTTTGTTTGATGAAATAATTATTTTAGAAGGCTGTTGAGCAGGGGCACAACACCTCTATATGAAATTTGTTATTGTTGATGACCGTTTTAGCATTTAAAAATCCCATGAGGCCACGATACCCATCCATTCTACACTAAATATTAAAATTTCCCAATATACCACTTATATAGAAATAATTCCCTATATACTTTATTTATGGTAGCTTGGAGCAATGCGCATGAAACATGAGTCCTAGAGTAATTCTTGGTGACCATGTCTCTACATTTTGGCATGAAACTATGGGATAAACCACAAGTTCCATCCTTTCTCCAAAAACATTAAAATTCATAAACATATCCTAATTTTATGCGAAAGGATACATATCCACATGGAACTTATGGAGGTTTGGAGAATTATCTATGCCCTACAAATATTACAAGAAACAATTAGCGCTTATGTCCCAAATTTACTTATATAAATGATATCATGGGATACCATACTTATTACCTATTAGAACATGAGCCAAATAATACTTAAAGATGTTGAAATAATGTAACTTCGAAGAATATTATAAATGTATTTTACTTATGTATGCCAAGGGAGATGTCTTATTACTCCGTTAGGATGTTACAATTGTATTTGGTCATCATAGAGTCATGAGGTAAATCCTCCATTGTAAGTAAGGTCAATAGTACCCTAATGAATATAATATAATACTGTTTTCATATTTCCTAGGTGAAGTCGGCCCAGTCAGTTTAGTGGGGCCAACTTGTTGGGTTAAATGTCAAGTGTCAAAAAGAGTATAAATAAAGGATCTATGTTCCTCATTTTAACATAGACTCACACTTTTGTATTGCACATAAGAGACAGAAAGAGACATACCAGCAAGGAGGACTCACATTTGTCTATCTCGTGATTGTGTTTCTTTCAGTGATTTTTCATATGAAACTATTGTAAATTTGGATTAAAAACTAATGATATATGGCTAAGAATATGAAATATTAACATGTTATCAGAGCTATCCTAAATAGAACAACATTCAAAAGATGAAACTCTCTCTCCTCTTCCTCCGGTAAGAAATTAGGGTTTTTGCAAACTTTTAAATTTTGAAGATCTTCTTGCATAGAAAGTTGTGCCTCCCTAGAGCACATATATTGATCCCTAGATCAAATTTTTTGAGTGGGTGAATTTCTTGGAAATACAAACCCTAGTTTGGCCATAAACTATAAAATTGCAGAAAACCAGAACCAGAAATATGCAGAAATTGAAATATCACAAGCAAGTTTTAAAGGGTGAAGATTTGGAATCTCTAGAAATCAAGTGGACCAACCAAATTGCTACATTCAAGATCCTCTCCCGGTAAGGTCAGCTTTTCATTTTGATAAATTTTAACTTTTAGTGACCTCCTGGATAAAAGATGGCACCAAGCACTAAGCTTGAGGACAAACTAGAAGGAATAGAAAACATCAAAGCATGGAAGTATAGGATTGGTCTCATTCTTTGAGAATGATCTTGACAAATACATCAAGGATGAAGTTCCTAAACCAGAAGAAGATGAATCTAAGGAGAATCACCAGAAGGACCTAATTAAGGAAATGATAATAATTGTTGATTCTATCAAATATCGCTTGATCCCTCAAGTGTCATATAAAAAAACACTAAAGAAAACGTATGATTCCCTTTCCAGAATGTATGAGGGAAGGAACATCAGCAAAAAGATGAATTTGAGATCTCAACTGAAGAGTACCAAGATGAGTAAAGGAGAATCCATTCAAGATTACTTCACAAGGGTCTCCCAATTCAATTAACAACTAGAAGCCATTGGAGACTCCCTTGATGAAGATGAATTAGTCATGACTTATCTCAATGGTCTCACTGGACCTTGGGAGTCATTCAAATAGACTATGTTTTCCAGAAAAGAAATTATGAAGTTTTACATTGTATGGGAAGATTGCATCTGAGAGGAAGCTAGAGTAGCTAACATAGAAGCTCTACTTAAAGAATATGATGAAGCTCTAGCCACCCATACCAGAAAAATAAGACAATCAAAATTCAAGAAGGACAGTCACAAGGATTATATAACTCCAAAGAAGTTTCAAAGGAAAAGAGAAAATAGTCAAAAGAAAGACTACTCCAAATATCAATGTTAAAATTGTCATAAGATAGGACACCTTTCCAGAGAGTGTCCATTAAAGAAGAACAACAACAAAAGACATCATTCTCATCTAGTTGAAGATGAGGATGAAGAAGAAGAAGAAATACCTCGAAATAGACAAGCAAACGAAGAAGATGTAGAAGAATATGTATTGTTCTCTATTCTCTCTGGGTCTATAATACCTAGAGAATATACACAGCTTATTGATAATGGTGCTTCAAAGCACATGATAGGGAAGTAGAAAAATCTATGAAGGATTGAAGAAAATAACTCTCCTCATAAATTATCATTAGGATATGAATATCAATATCCCATCAAAGAAATTGTTGAAACAAGCTACAACCTTGACTCTGGAACCTCCATGAAGATAAAGGAAGTACCATATGTACTAGGTTTGAAAAAGAATCTACTTTCCATCTCACCACTAGATAAGAAAGGATATAGAGTTTCTTTTATTTATGGAAAAGTACTCATGTGGACCAAAAGAAAGACAATTGAAGATGTTGCAGTCATTAGTGAATAAGAAGGAGGATTGTAGAGTCAATCTAAACTAGTTAACCTATCTAAGAAACCAACAACATATCATAAAAGATAAGAAGAAGAAAAGAAAAGGACAATAGAACATCGATATACGTGGTTCACCCTAATGGGTTACATCCATGGGAAGGTAGTCTTCTATTATCTCCGGAATGTCTTCTCCAATCTTACAAGAGAGCAAAGCAAAAATACCCCAAAGAATATAGATGATGTACAACAGTGTCACAATAGTACCACTACTATATCAAGAATGCATGATATATAGAGACTCACTTGACCCTATTATATACTAAGATATGAGGAGGAATTAATCTCACATATTGCATGTGGGATAATATAATTCTCCAAAATAACATCTCTTAATACAATACCATGGACAAATACTCTACACAAGTAAATACAACACCATATAACTATGGGTTAAATGTATTACTCTTCTACATAAGATTGTAGACAACTTCTGACATAATACAAAGACATTATTACCTTCCAAGGAATATAATATATCCCAACACTCCCCCTTAATAATGGATGGGATAAGGTCCCACACTAACACTAAGGAGGGAAGGATTCATTACAACCCCCCCTTGATGACAAATTCCTACATTCCAAGCAAGGAACAAAGATCCACAAACTTTGCCTCGGTGAAGGGTTTGGTGAAGATACCTGCTGCCTGCTACTTGGTAGGACAATACTAAAGAGAAAGAATGCCATCTTCCACAAGTATGCGAATGTAATGAGCGTCAAGGTCGAGATGCTTTGTCCTGGAGTGATATACCGAATTATAAGTAAGCTAGATTGCACCTTGATTGTCACATTTCCACACAGTGGACAATTTTGGAGCCAGACCAAGCTCTGTGAGAACATGTTGTAACCAAACTGCTTCTTTGGCTGCTCTATATTCTGCTTCACATGAAGATAAAGAAAGAGTCTTCACCTTCTTGCTCGACCAAGAAATTAGACCTAAACCAAGTTGAAATACATAACTTGCAGTGGACCGTCGATCAGAATTGTCACCTGCCCAATCACACTCTGCGTAACCAGAGAGTGAAACTATAGTACTGCTCGAATAAAAAACACCATAGTGTAATATCCCCTGTAAATATCTCAAAATCATCTTGGCTTCCTGCCAATGAATTTCATGAGGTTGTTGCATGAACCGAGAAACCAAACTGAAGGCAAAAGAGAGATCTGGTCAGCTGTTAGTTAAATATATCAAATTGCCTACAAGCTGACAATAAAGAGTAGCATCAACAAGCGGTGTGGTACACTCAATAGTTAACTTTACATAATACTGAAATGGCATAGGAGAAGATTTACAATCACTCATATGGAAACGAGCCAATAGGTCTGTAGCATACTTTGGCTGAGAGAGAAACATACCATCTGCCATATGCCAAATTTGAAGACCCAAGAAATAATGCAATAAACCAAGGTCAGTCATTTCAAACTGCTTTTGAAGATCACTTTTTAGATTTTGAATTAATGTAAGCTGGCAGCTTGTGATGATTAGATCATCTACATATTAAAAAAAAATGAGAATATTGGTACCAAAGTTATGAACATACAAATTTGGATTAGATATACAATGCTTAAAACCATTCTTCAAAAAATATGCATCAATTTTATCATACCAAGCCCTAGGTGCTTGTTTGAGACCATATAAAGACTTGTGTAATTTACATACTAAATTTGATGATTCAACATTAATAAAACCAGGAGGCTGTTGCATATAAATTTATTCATTAAGATCATCATTTAAACATCACTTTTAACATCCATTTGGTGTATTTCCCATTTATAAGATGAAGCAATAGATAAAATGGTTCTTATTGTATTCATTTTAGCAACAGGAGAAAAAGTTTCATTATAATCTATACCTTCAAGTTGATTAAAACCTTTTCAACTAACCTATCTTAAAAGTTTTCAATCTATCCTTCTGCAGTGAACTTAGTTTTATAAACCCATTTACAACCAACTAAATTCTTACGAACAGGAAGAGGAATAAGAGAACAAGTCACGTTCTTCATAAGAGACTCATACTCAGCAGTCATACCTTGTTCCCATTGAGGTTTACCTTGAGCTTGAGCATAAGAGGTAGGATCATCTATGGCCAAAATTTTGGTCATAAGGGAAAAGTTAGATCTAGTTCTATGAGGGTCGGAAGGGTTACCAACCTCACTACCTGCAGATTCAATAGTTTTTTGGGCCCAAATAGGAAGGTTAGAGGAAACATAAGTTTCTTCAGCTTCAGTACATTCAGGTGGAATACTTGAAGAAGAGGGTGAACTAGGATCAACAACATGCACAGAACTAGAAGAAGAAACCGAGATAGGAGTAACAAGAGACAATGGGATATTCAGTGTAACATGAGGTTCGACAGACTCAAGTAGTGAAGATACTTCAACAAAGTGAACATCCCTTCGGATGATAACACTCTGAGTAGAGGTATCAAATAACCTGTAAGCCTTAGAATCCTTAGAATAACCAATGAATATACATTTGTGAGACTTGGGATCTAACTTTTTCCATTTATCATCAGGAAAATGAGCCCAACATTCACAACCAAACACCTTAAAGTTACTAATATCAGGTTTCTGACCATTCCATTTTTTCTCGGGGGTAACATGCTTAACCGCTTTTGTAGGAACTTGATTTAAAATAAAGTTTGCACAACTTACAGCTTTAGCCCAAAATTTTTATGTAATCCTTTAGAATAAAGCATACATCTAGCCATTTCAACTAAAGTTCTATTTTTCCTTTCAGCCACACCATTTTGTTGAGGTGTGTAAGGTACAGTATTTTGGTATTGAATACCATGTTTAGATAAAAAAACACTTCAAATTCATTCTTAACAAATTCCCCCCCATTATCTGATCTTAAAGTCTTAATCTTCTTACCATAGTCATTTTCAACTAAAGATTTAAAAATTTGAAATATTGAAAAAAACTTCACTTTTATTTTTCAAGAAATAAACCCATGATTTTCTACTAAATTCATCAATAAAAGTAAGAAAATAGACTGTAGGAGATAAAGAGGGAACTTCAAGAGGACCACAAATGTCATTATGAATTAATTGCAAAGGTTCTTTAACACGCCAAGCTTTACCTTTCTCAAACATTTCTCTATGATGTTTACCAAGAACACAACCTTCACAAACACTGTTAGTAGAAGAAATATGAGGCAAGTTATGTACCATTTTAGTTAACAATTGCATTTTACCATAATTCAAATGACCTAATATTTCATGCCATAATTTACTTTGTTCATCGGTGTGGGAAACATAGGAATAGAAATGTTGTCTTTTAGTTGAGTTAAAACCAGCAAATTTATATAGACTAGCAGTATGATCAACAAGACAAAAAGAAACTACTTTGAAATTTTGATTGATATCTTTCAGAACATATTTGTCAAGCCATGCTTCAAATTTAAACCCTTTTTGACAAGCACGATAAATAGAAAGTAATTTAATGGGAATGTGTTCAACATGAAAAACATCTTCCAATTTACCATTAGTAACATTAACATTACCGGAACCAATTACAGAAAGTTGTTTACCATCACCTATAGAAACTTTCTGAGATATGTGTTTACGATTGTCATAAGAAGTAAATAAATAAGAATCACCAGTCATATGTTTATATGCACCAGAATCCATTATCCATTCCACATTAGAAGAAGAATCATTAGGCAAAACAACAGATGCACATAAAGCTACTTGAGAGGCATTAGCGGTTTTCTTTTTAGCTTTAGCCATTAAACGTTTTGCTTTAAAACAATTCTTTTCAGGATGGTTAGTTTTACCACAATGTTTAGAAGGATCATATACTTTCTTCTATTTATTATTTTCATTCGAAGCATGAGAAGCATGTTTAGAATTAGTTTTAGAAGGATGAGAACCTTTAGCATTATCAAAAAATTTCTTATGATTCTTATTAAGTGCAGTTAGAGCATTATTAGGTGTGAGTTGTCCTGAAACAATTAACCTTTATTTCTCATTGATTAATCCTTTACAAAAATCATCAAACGTTTGCTTCATAGTACTTTGAGACAATTCTAGAGCTCAATTCCTAGTTTGGATGAACATATCAAAACAAGATGGTATTTTACGTTCTACAAGAATAATAAGAAGTGTCAGTTTTCTTGTAATCTTTACCACAACTATTTAATTTCTCATTTAAAGTTTTCAATTCAGCAAGATATAACTCAACTCTTTCAAAGTCAGCAGGTTCGAGGTCAAAGATCTTCTTTTCAAGATAATATGTAGAAACATCATCATATTTATCAAATAAAGAGGAAAGAATTTTCCATACCTGAACCGGGTTGTCTTCTGCCTCAATACTTACCTGAAGACTATCTACAATAGTTTGACCAATGAGCCCCCTTTCTTGATCACTTTTAGCTCCCCATATAGCCAAATCATCAGTAGCAGTAGGTGTCTTGTGTTCACCATTAACTAGCCTCCAAATATTCTTACTCCTAAGAACATCAATCATGTTTCTCTTCCAGGCAAGATAGTTAGAACCAACTAATTCAGAAACAGAAGCTGCTTCAGAAGTCATAATGAGTGAAATTTTGTCAAGAAATAAGAAACCTTATACTGAAAAACGACAGAAAAATAGTGAATAACTTGAAAACAGTTACACTTTAATGATCGAAATCTGCAAAAGCACAGTTAGAAACACAGTAAAGAAAAGAGGAGAAACTTTCAATTACAACCCTGTGAAAAAAATGTGCCCAAAAAAGGCCAGTCTTATGTTATGGTTACGCAAGTGGATCCAGAATGGCTATTCCAATTCCAAAAATAGGTTATAATAAAAAATCCAGTAAGAAATGACCAATTTATGGCTCTTTTTTATAACTGTCATTTTTATTACCGAAAGGAGGCCCAGAAATGCCCAGTTTTCTGTTCTGGTCATGGGGGTGGATTCATAATGGTTGTTCCAATTTCAAAAAATGGTAAAAATGACCAAGTTACGGCCCTTTTTATAACTGTCGTTTTTATAATCGAAAGAAATATCTCCTTGAGGAGAGCCCCAAAATCATGTAGAGCTACAAAAAAAATATCAAGAAACCCTTGAAAAAATTCTGCAAAAATATTACACAACAAATTAGGGTTAGGGTAAAAAAAATGCAGAAATATGCCCAGATCTGAAGAGAATCCTAATGGCTACCAGATAGAAAGCAAATCTACAACAAAATGACAATGCCCAAATGATAATCGTTATTGATTGAAAGCTATAGAAGGTACCAGATCATAGCAACCCACTCTGATACCAAGTTAGAATAGTAGAGTCAAGCTAAACTAGTTAACCTATCTAAGCAACCAACAACATATCATAAAAGATAAAAATAGGAAAAGAAAAGGACAAGAGAACACTGATATACATGGTTCACCCTAATGGGTTACATCCTTGGTAAGGTAGTCTTCTATTATATCTAGAATGTCTTCTCTAATCTTACAAGAAAGCAGAGCACAAATACCCCAAAGAATATAGATGATGTACAACAGTGTCAAAATAGTACCACTAATATAGCAAGAATGCATGATATGTAGAAACTCACTTGACCCTATTATATACTAAGAGATGAGGATGAATTACTCTCACATATTGCATGTGGGATAATATAATTCTCCAAAATAACATCTCTTAATACAATACCATGGACAAATACTCTACACAAGTAAATACAACACCATATAACTATGGGTTAAATGTATTACTCTTTTACATAAGATTGTAGACAACTTTCGACATAATACAAAGACATTATTACCTTCCAAGGAATATAATATATTCCAACAAAAAGTACTCATATGGACCAAAGGAAACACAATTCAAGATGTTGTGGTCATTGGTGAATAAGAAGGAGGACTGTACAAACTCAAGTGACATCCAAAAAAAATCTTGTCCATGAGGCCACTAGTTGAAGTGAACTATGGCATAGAAGGATTTCTCACATCAACTACAAATCCTTACCCTATGTGAGCAAGGTGGTAACAAGTTTACCAGATTGAATATTGATCGTGAAGGTACTTGCAAAGGATGTGCAAGAGGAAAGAACATCAAGAATCCATTTATGAAAAGTGAAACAAAGACTAAAGGTGCATTGGAATTAATTCATTCTGATGTATGTGTCCCTATTCCCTCCACATCTGTAAGTGGATATGAATATTATGTCACATTCATTGATGACTATTCAAGAAATACATGGATATACTTCTCGAATAAAAAGAGTGAGGTGTTTAGGAAATCAAGGAATTCAAAGCCTTGATAGAGAACCATTCATAAAGAAGAATCAAGATACTTAGATCAGATAATGGTGGAGAATATACTTCAAAATAATTTGAAGCATTCTGTAAAGAAGATGGAATCAAGAGTGAACTAACCACTCCCTACAATCCCCAATAGAATGGTGTTGCAGAAACAAAGAATAGAACCATTATGGAAGCAATGAAGACAATGACTCATGACCAAGACCTTCCCATGCATCTCTGGGATGAAGCAGAAAGAAAATTTTTGTATGTGCATAATATATTATCTCACAGTGCTCTAAGATTCAAGACTCCTAAAGAAATGTATACAGGAAAGAAACCTGAAGTGAGCATGGATGATTTTTAGGAACCATACTTATTTAAAAGTATAAAAATTTTGGCAAATCTTACCAATTCTAAAACGCTAACTATAAAATGTTTGGCAATATTTTTCAAACAATATTTTAATTTCCAAGGATTTTATATCGTTTATATAATAATTTGGTGATTTTTAGGGTGAAATGTTTTTACCCCATCAAAATTGGGTTAAACATGGCTTCAAAAAATGTAAAATGCCGAATATTTTTTTGGAGAAAAACATGGAAAAATAGCCCATGGGCTAAATTTTTCCCATAAAATTATCCTTGGAAGTGAGCCATCTCAAGATATTTTGGTTGTCCAATATATGTTCATATTTCAAAAGAGAAGAGAACCAAATTGGATCCTTCTTGAAAGAAGGGAATATTTGTTGGATAATGTGAAGTCTCCAAATCCTTCAGGATTCCATCATATAGAGATTAGTAGGGATGAAACATTTGATGAAGAAACAACTCTTAAGAAATACAAAAGGTGTCATCATTGAAGAAGTACATGAAGAGGATATACCTCCAAGAAAGGTAGAAGATGAACCATCTCCTGAAATAGTAGCATAAGAAGATCATGATATGGTAGAACCTAAAGAACCCCCTACTATGGATATATCTCGAAAGAGAAAACTTGCTTGGGTAAGAGAAATCATACAAGAAGTAGAGAAGTATGGAGCTCTAGAAGGCTCCACAAGCACAAGAAAGAGATCAAAGCCATTTTCCATTTATGTAGCTTTGATGTGTGATATTGTAGATCAATAACCCACCAGCTACGAGGAAGATGCACAGAAGAAAGAATGGGTCGAATCAATGATGAAAGAATACAAGTCAATAAGGAATAAGTATGTTTGGGATATAGTACCCAGACTAGAAAACATGAGTGTGGTTTCTTCGAAGTGAATCTACAAGATAAAATATCTACCTAATAGAATTATTGAAAAATACAAGGAACGATTTGCATCCATAGGATTCTCCCAAAAAGAGGGAATTTATTATGAAGATACATTTTCTCCAGTAGCAAGGTACAGTTCCATCAGAACTATCATGGCACTTGCTTCCATGATGAAGTGGGATCTACACGAGATGGATGTAAAGACAACCTTCCTGAATGGTGTGATTGAGGAAGAAGTATACATCGAACAACCACAAGGATTTGAAGTGAAAGACAGATTGACTCATGTATGTAAGTTGAAAAAGGCTGTGTATGGACTAAAGCAAGCTCCTAGAGATTGGTATGGAAGAATATATAGCTTCTTGACAAGCTTGGGCTTTACCAAAAGTAAAGTTGATCCTAAAATTTACATGAATGTTATGGATGATGAACCTTTCATACTATTGTTGTATGTGGATGATTTTTTTCTAACAGGAAATGAGAAACAGATTGCAGATTAAAAGAAGAAGCTAGATGAAGAATTCGAGATGAAAGATATTGGACTGATGCACTATTTTCTCGGGTTGGAAGTGTGGTAGAGCCTGGAAGGAATCTTTCTGAACGAGGAAAATTATGTAGTGGAAATGTTAAAAGATTTGATATGTTGGATTGTAAATCCATGGCCACACCCATGGATACCAACCTGAAGCTATTGAGTCTGATGAATCATCAGAGTTAATGGATATGACTTAGTACAAAAATATTATTGAGTCGTTGATGTATATGATGAATACAATGCCATATATATGATTTTCTATGAACACCTTGAGTCAATATCTATTTAAATGCAGATGGGTTCATGATAGCTGCAAAGCATGTGATGAGGTACCTAAAAGGTACTATAGACTTTGGACTATACTATGATAAAGATCATGACTACATATTGTATGGATATACTGATTTAGATTGGGAAGGAAGTGCCATAGAAAAAAAGAGCACCTCAAGAGGATGTTATTGTCTAGGATCCACCATGATCTTATCATTTAGAAAGAAACAATATAGTGTTTCTCTCAACACAGATGAAGCAGAGTACATAGAAGCTTGCTTCGCTAGTTGTGAAGCTATATGGCTTCAGAAGTTGATCTCAGGTCTATTTGACATGGAAGTGGATACCACAGTTATTCTATGTGACAATCAAAGTTTGTTATCAACATAAATGGCACTTCTTCATCTGAGTGCCGACATTCCTTATTTTGGTACACAAAAGGACATTTTAGGATTCAAGTTTGCCAAAACACTATAGATGGGCATGACTTGGGATGCATTTTCCTTTGAACTAGCTTGCCATATTATTTTTCTAACTGTTGAGTTGTGTACACGACTATATCCATTGAAACTCGCGTACGTACACGACTATTTCCATTGACAACTTGCATACTATACGTGACTATGTACATTGCAACTCGCATACATCAGCATACGTGGGTTTCCTTTAAGCAACTCGCGTGTCATATGCGGGTTTCCTATATTAATTGTCACGTACATCTTGATTCGACATTAAAAATATAAAGCATGATTAATGGAGATTAGTTGGGCCCTAATCATTAACTATCCTAACTGTTTCAACCTCCTCAAACTTTGAAACCACTCTATTTCCCAAATTATAAATACAGGCCTTGGGGAGAGCATTAATCAATCAATATTGGAGAGCAAAGTTATGCTGGTGGTATATCTTCAGAATTATTGGAGTAGAAGAACTCAAATTCCTTTGGTTGCAGAGAATTCCTTGTATCAGAAGCTGGGTTGTACTCTTATCTCATTCACTGATTGTTAATACAGAGAATTCTTCTTCCAACATTGTGTTGAGTCGCTTTCATGTATCATGGTTAATGAATATTTTTTATTATGTATTGGATATATTGTTTATCTAACCTCTTATATATACATGCATAAGATAGTA
Organism: Pseudotsuga menziesii; assembly: GCA_001517045.1. NCBI lineage: Eukaryota > Viridiplantae > Streptophyta > Pinopsida > Pinales > Pinaceae > Pseudotsuga > Pseudotsuga menziesii. The sequence continues at coordinate 310,085 of LPNX010406302.1, forward strand.
CTTGGAGAATTTTCTCTTTATAGGTGAAGGAGGTGCATCCTTGGAAGCTTTGGAGAGAAGAGGAACAGAAGAAGATCAATCTTGGATAAACTGTCGGTAATCGGGTAAGTCAAGACTTTTTTCCTATTTCCTTTCTGTTTTCTATTAAAGCTGAGTGTCTGCAAGGTTAGTAGTAAGTTGGTAACCCCAGACCCTAGGTTACTGTTAGAATAATCAACCCATAGTTTACCCACTTAGACATTAATTTAATTATTTCTGTCTTATTTTCCTAGTTCATGTGTCCCACCTTGTGCAAGTTGTCATTTGCCTATCCATAATGGTAAAAATTTCCTTATTTGACTCATGTAGTGCATGGGAGAGCTAAAGGAATCAATTCTACTTTATTTCTGGCCTCCTAGGCGCCCTTATGCTTTTTCTGCTTTATTCCCTATTTTTTCAGTGTTTTAAGGCAAAAGGAAAAGCTAGACTAGGTGAGGTTGAATAGTTTTTTGTCCTACACATCCTCCTCTTGTTTATCCATGAAAAAGCATGTATGAGCTTCCATTCCACCACTCTTTATCTTTCCTAAGCCATTTTTCCAATTCGTGACCTCCATGACAGATTTGGGATCAACTTTTTACACCTATGGGGGATTTGCTTATTTTTAGTAAGCCTGCTTTATGCTAGATTTGAATTGCTCCTCATGCATTTGAATCCCTAATGTATGTTATTTATTCATCAACCTATTATTTTACAGGGTTGGCTATTGTACACTGAGTTAATACAGTTTAGTGTTCAGCTCCATTTTTCAGTCTCTTTGTGAGTGATTTTGCATGATCAATTGTTAATTGTTGTGAGTAAAATTAATATATCACCTGGTTCAATTTCCACATGGTATCAGAGCCATTGTAGGTTGTTTCTCTCCTTCAAATAAATTTTTGCAGGTTCGACTTCAGTGACTGGGAGCCTTCTACTGACAGCTGGGACAAATTTTCTAAGATATGGATCAATCACAGAAAACTATCTTGACTCCCTTCAATTTATTTGAATGGAAAGAAAAGATGGAGATACTATTGAGAGGGAAAGGCCTCTACAGGGTGACTATATCAACAGAAGCAGAGCCCAATGCAGCTGCAGAGAAGATAAAATGGCACAACAGGAGGGATGAGGCTTATGGCCTCCTGTGTCTGAGTATTTCTAGAGACCTCCTTTTCCATCTTCATGGATTGACATCACCGAATGAAGTATGGGAGAAGCTTGCTGATCTTTTTGGAAAGATAGATGAGATGAGGGGACATCAAATAAAAAATGAGCTGATTTCCTTGAGTCCAACGAGCTTTGAATCCCTGCAGCTATATTTCTCCAAGTTCAAAGCACTAGTTTTGTAGCTGAAACAGTGTGGTATCAAAAATAAATATGATCAGCTCGTACTGGCCATCCTCTCGAAGCTAGGCCCTGACTATTCAGTGTTTGTTTTGACCTTCTATGCCACAAAACTGACAGCTCGAACTTGGAAGATTCCTAGCCTTGCAGATTTCATGGAATCTCTCACACAAGAACAAGATAAGTTGGTGATGATGGGCACCATCAAACCATACAAAGATCAAGCTTTGATTGCTGGAGGTTCTGCCAAGGTTGTATCCTAGGAAAACACCCAGAGCACAAATTTGAGAGAGCTAGTCATGAGAGAACCTCGGTACCCCTCGAGATGATCCACAGTGATGTTGCTGTCCCATTCCCTCATATGTCCATGAGTCAGGCCAAATATGAATTGACTTTCATTGATGACTTTTCCAGGTATTGCTGGGTTCACTTCCTGAAACACAAGTCTGAATGTTTTGGCCTATTCAAAGTCTTTAAGGCTTTGGTTGAAAACCAGTATAGAAGGAAACTCAAGGCCCTCAGATCTGACAATGGTGGTGAGTATGTCAAGTATAAGTTTATTAATTATTGTGCAGATGTAGGTATTCAGATGCAACATTCTATCCCTTACACACCACAGCAAAATGGTGTTGCTGAGAGGAAGAACAGATCACTGAAGGAGATGGCAACATGCATGATGGAGGCCAAAACTTTGCCACCAAAGTACTGGGCCGAAGCTATCAACTGTCCAGCCTATATTCAGAATAGGGTGCCTCACAAATAGCTTGATGGCATGAATCCCTTTGAAGCATGGAGTGGGCACAAGCCAGATGTGACCCATTTCAGGATTTTTGGCTCAAAGGCTTGGGCTAGAATCCCGACAGAGAAGAGGAAGGCTTTGCAGCCCCAAAGCCAAGAGTGTATTTTTGTGGGATACTCTAAAGATTCAAAAGGGTACAAGTTGATAAATTTGAGCACAAATAAATCCTTCATCGAAAGGTGTGTTCAGTTTGAAGAAGAACCCCCTACAGCAGTGGAAGTTGGTGAAGCCTCTTCACCACCTGAACCTCAAGAAGTAAGTAAAGAGTTTGTTGAACATGATGATTCTGATTTTTCTGATGGATATGAGTTTATTGAATACCCTAACATCCCCACAAGGCCAAAATGGGCAGCCAAGACACTACATGCAGCATGTGAGCTAGCTAGGGATCCCAATGACCTAAGGAGGACTAGATCTCAATTTGAGAGTGGTCTATGCATGAAGGATCCTATGTTTACTGAAAAATGCTATTTGATGGTGGATTCTGATCCTCAAACATATGAAGAAGTAGCAGGAGATCCAAGATGGAAAACAGCCATGAAGGAGGAGTTCAACTCACTCCAGAAGAGCAACACATGGGAGCTAGTGGATCTTCCTCCAGGGAGAAAAATAGTACATTGTAAGTGGGTCTATAAGACCAAATTTTCTGATGATGGTTCACCACTGAAGTACAAGGCCAGATTGGTAGCCAAGGGCTACTCACAGGTTCATGGCATAGATTACAATGAGACCTTTTACCCAGTGGAAAAGATGGATTCCATCAGGCTAGCCTTAGCCATTGCAGCCTCAAGGCAATGGGAGGTACATCACATGGATGTAAAATGTGCCTTCCTGAATGGAGATCTCACTGAGGAGATATATATGCAGAAGCCTCAAGGTTTTTCTACTAACCTTTCTCTTGTGTGCAGGTTGAGAAAGTCATTGTATGGGCTAAAGCAAGCCCCTAGGGCTTGGTATGCCAAGATCGATAGCTTCTTGCTATCACTGAATTTTGTTCGGTGCAAATCAGATCCAAATGTCTATTGGAAGTTATTTAATGGTTAATTAATGATCATTGTGTTATATGTTGATGACCTCCTCATTACAGGAAGCTCAAAGGCTGAGATTGCTTCCTTAAAAGGAGCTATGAACCAAGCCTTCTCCATGACAGATTTGGGGCTCTTAAGTCAATTTTTGGGGCTTGAGATCTCTCAAAAAAAAGCTGGAATCAAGGTGCACCAGCCCAAATATTCCTTGGACTTTCTGAACAAATTTAGAATGAAGGATTGCAAAGCAAGAAAAACTCCTTTCCTTTCAGGAGTGAAGCTGGAAGAAGCTAATTCTTCACCGATGGTAAACAATACACTGTATAGGAAATTGATTGGATGTTTGTTGTATATGAAACATACTAGACCTGATATTTGTTATGCAGTAAGTGTGGCTTCTAGATTCATGGATCAGCCTCAAGAGATCCATTGGAAAGCAGCCAAAAGGATCCTTAACTTTGTTCAGGGAACAAGGACACATGGGATCTTCTATAAAGCAAAATCTGATCTTGATTTGATTGGATTTACTGACAGTGATTGGGCAGGTGATAGCACAGACATAAAGTCCACTTCAAGATATGTGTTCATGCTTGCAAAAGGTCCAATCATCTAGTCAAGCAAGAAACATAGTGCCATCACACTCTCATCTACAGAAGCAGAGTATAGAGCAGTTGTTAATGCAGCAACTCAATGTTTATGGTTGCAGGGTTTACTTGGAGAGTGTGGATTCAAACTAGAGTACTCAACTACCATCTACTGTGATAAACAGAGTACCATTCGAATATGCAAAGATCCAATTCAGAAGCAGAGAACCAGACACATTGAGATCCATATGCACTACATCAGAGAACTTGTGCATGATGGCACCATTCACCTACTCTTATGTTCATATTAATAACAAGTAGCTGATATCTTCACCAAAGAATTTTGTAAGAAGACCTTCAGCAATCTCAAATCACTGCTGGGGATTTCTGATCATGCTGTGAAGCATGAGTGAAGACAAGATTCTACAATTTTGTTTACAGTCCATGTTTAAGGGAGGATTTTCCCAAGTTGGTTTTGCCTCTTTCCTTGTTTAAATGGACATGCAGTATGTAAAGGGTGACTAAGCCTTGTTGCTAGGCTCTATAATTTTTTGATATATTACTCATAAGTCAATCTTAAGGGGGGGTGTTAGAATAATCAACCCATATTTTACCCACTTAGACATTAATTTAATTATTTCTGTCTTATTTGCCTAGTTCATGTGTCCCACCTTGTGCAAGTTGTCATTTGCCTATCCATAATGGTCAAACTTGCCTTATTTGACTCATGTACCACATGGGAGAGCTAAAGGAATCAATTCTGCTTTATTCCTAGCCTCCTAGGCCCCCTTATATTTTTCTGCTTTATTCCCTGCTTTTTCAGTGTTTTAAGGCAAAAGGAAAAGCTAGACTAGGTGAGGTTGACTAGTTTTTTGTCCTACACATCCTCCTCTCTTTTCTCCATGCAAAAGCATGTATGAGCTGCCATTCCACCACTCTTTAGCTTTCCTAAGCCATTTTTCCAATTCGTGAGCTCCATGACAGATTTGGGATCAACTTTTTACACCTATGGGGGATTTGCTTATTTTTAGTAAGCCTGCTTTATGCTAGATTCGAATTGCTCCTCATGAATTCAAATCCCTGTTGTATGTTATTTATTCAGAAACCTATTATTTTACAGGGTTGGCTATTGTACATTGAGTTAATACAGTTTAGTGTTCAGCTCCATTTTTCAGTCTCTTTGTGAGTGATTTTGCATGATCAATTGTTAATTGTTGTGAGTAAAATTAATCTATCACCTGGTTCAATTTCCACAGATACAAGGGTGCTTAATCCTGAATAACATAACTGGTGACTCAACTGGGGAGTCCAGCCTGCTGTGGGTTAGTCTTGTAGATCCTTTCCTAGTCTTTGCTTTCATTCAGCGTGTGGTTTTATGTCTTGGTTTGGACTTGCAATAGTGTTTTATAGACCTTTATAATTTTTTCCTTTTTGAAAAAATTTCCTCCTGTACACAGGTTGTTGTGCTACACAGTCACGTACATAGGCTTGTATATGCTGGTTTCTATATTGAACAGTCATGTATAGTACACGGGTTGTTCAACTAGACAATCGCGTACATACCTTAGCAGTAAAATTTTGGGTAGGGTTGCTTGTCCCTATCCTTTTTGGATTTTTCCTTGCTTTGTGGTCTTCTAGTACTGGCATTTCACTGTAGGTTTGAAAGCCCTGTCAACCATACTTTTTGCTTTTCAATAAGCCCTTGAGTTATTTGTTGTTTGGATTTTCTTTCTTTTTAGCAATATGAGGTGGATTATCCTGTTGGGTGATAGGTCCAAGTGTTGTGTATCTGAATCAGTGATTAGGGTTCTAGATACCGTGTACCTCGTACTATTTCCAAGTAGTTTCGGTTTGTCACTTGCTTTTTTTGATTTCAGTGGATTTCATTCATTGTATCTTCACAAGCTAGGTGTTCACCAAGTTTCTTCCTTAGGTGGTTGATCTTTGGTTCTTATAAGTCTATTACACTTCATTTTGCTTGCTTTATATAGTCTAATTATTCAAGCATACTCAAGAATTTTTTGCATTTAGGTGCATAGTAATTTTTGAAGAGTTTTAAAAGTGAAAAAAAATCATTGGAAACATTTGCATTTGAATTGTATATTGTAGTTTTATTTTCAATTTTTGAATAAAATCTCAAAAACTACAAAAATAAGTCTTAGTTTTCTCTTTCCTAGTTGCAATTTCATTAGTTCATATTTACAGAAGAAAAAGAAAAAAGAAGCTTGCTTTAAGTAGTTTTAATTTTCTTTGGAATTCATATTTTACACCTTTTTTACTTTTCTTATCAAGTCTATAATATCATAGTCATTCACGCCACTTACCCTTTGACTGAGAACAACCATTAAAATGAATGCTATAATTTAAAATTTATTAGTAAGTTTTGTTTTATAGGGTCATACAACTACTAGCTTAGTCTATACTTGTGGGATAGGAAGTGTAAACTCCCCATAAGTACTTAAATTCAGACGTAGTTGGCCAATCAATAGGTAAATCCTTCTCTATGTTGATAGCATTTGGGAAGCTCCTCTCAAACGAGAGTTAAGCACGAGGCCGCGTGGAGGCATTGGACTGAGGAGATAACCCTCCGATTCCTTGTCAAAATGTAGACCAAGGGTTTTACGCATCTGGGGATTCTATACTAGACAGAGTTTCGGGCTTTGATACCCTGCCCATGCAAATGAATCAGGCTTGCAACTTTTTCCCTAGACTATTGATATAGTTAAGGTAGCCTCTAGTATCCTGGACATCTAGTGTTTATACACAGGTAAACTAAAAGGCTATTTCTGGTTCACCTTGGACAGGCTTAGAAGGTAACCCTTGTTGAAAGTGTAGGAGGGTGGTGGGTGATTCCTCTGATTGTACCTAAGAACCTCTTCAAGGACGCCAAGAAATTGTCTCTCAGCTTTCTTCAGGAAAGCATATCTTATACCCTTTGTGATTGTTGAGACTTTAGGAAATTTTGTAGTGATTGCTCTATGGTTTGTCTGTGGTTTGAGCTGACCTTAGGGTGTGAAGAGTCAAATTTACAATTATGGAGGACCAATATGTCAGAAGGTCAAGAAGGCTACAAAACCTTCCTCCGCTTATCACTTTGGAACCTCCAGCTCCCCCTCAAAGGTGGAGATTGGACACGGACGGTTCTTTCGAACCGATAGGAGTTAGTGAAGTTCTGGGTGAACTAGAACTTAGGGAAAATCATGTGAATTTAAACACAGCTGAGATAGAAGACTTGTAGGATGATGAGTTTGCAAGGAATTTTAATTCACCTCTAACTGACTTAAATGATCTAGTGATCGTTCAGGTTCGTCCTTTCAATCCAGCCGTGATTGGTGTTCCTTTGGGTAGAATAATGTCTACTATAGGAGAAATTTCTTTTACTTCCACCTCAGCCACTCTGGCTGAAGAGGTGCCACCTCCCCCGGTAGGTACCCCTAGAACAAGTATACCTACTACATCATTAACTCCAGCTAGCTGAGTGGTTCAACCATCAGCTCCCATAAGTTTAGCAGGTGCTTCTAGTGGTATGGTCATTGGGGTTCCTAGTTTACCTATAGTTCCTACTTCCTTCGCACACGCTGCTTAGAGTGGTCCTATAGGATCCTTAGCTTTTGTCTATGGTTTTCCTTGGAATGGGGGGCACATTCCCCCATCCACTTTCTACGTAGGCCCAACACCCGCATATGTAGGGGTGCAGTTTGGAAACCCTAATTCTTATGGTCAAGGTTTTCAAACTCTGGTTTTGGATCCATTCATGAGCTCTCCTTTTTCGCTTTTCAGCGGAGGGATACCTGATATTGTATTCTAAACCCTAGCTTCGATCGGGGAAGCTAGAAACTCATATACTACACCGCACAGAAACAATCTGCTGGCTTATGGATGGAATCCTTTCCAAAGCATCCCAATCACTTCGCAACCGGCAGCAAGGGGTAACCCCACCTTCACATACAGGAACATAAGGGAAAGTCCCTCTAATCCCCAAGCTGGTACTTTTAGTGCTTCGGTTAGACCCAAGCTCCCTTTCCTGGTAACATTAAATTTTCCAGATTTGTTGAAACTAATGAATGACCCGATGAGACATAACTCCTCCTGGCCACCCGTTCCTACCAAGATGCCCTCAGATGTCCCGAAATTCGAAGGAAAAGTTGGTGATGATCCAGGAGACCATGTCACCACATTCCATTTGTGGTGCTCTTCCAACTCACTAAAAAAATATTCAGTTCGGTTGAGGCTATTCCAAAGAACTTTAACTAGTATTGCAGCAAAATGTTATTGAATTGCCTTCTATTGTGTTTAATAGTTTTTGGGACTTGGCTAATGTATTCCTTAGTCACTTCCAACTTCCTGTCCAATATGATTTCGAGATAGACTTGTTGTCTACCTTCCAGCAGGACAAGTCCACTCATGTTTCGGATCACATCCAAGAGTGGAGAAGATGGAAGAGCCTTATCAAAGCCACTATTCCTCCCGAGTTCTTATTAGAATGGTTCCTTACATCCCTATTTCCATATATATCTAAGGATGTATCTACTTCGGGAGTTACCAACGAGGAAGAAGCTATCCTTAGGGCCCAACAGCTAGATTTGATATATTCTCAGTCTGGGTTTTTATATGAGATTATCCCTGAGGGACCGAGGCCAACGCACAATGTAGAGAAACCTAAGCCTGGACCCCATGCTGATGGTGTGGTTGATTCTGTGAACTCTCCCACTGTAGAATCTTTGTCTAAACAACTCCATCAATTGTCTGTCAAACATTCTATGGCGGAGGTAGAAAAGGCTTCCCCCTCATCCCAAAATGCAAATGTTTTTTCACAAACCTCTCAAAAGGGGAATCAGCAGCCCGGTGGGAAAAAGAAGAAAGGAAAAAAGGGTGAGGGAAACCAAAACAAGCAAAAACCCACAAACAAAGATGATGGGGGCAAGAAAGAAAAGAAGAAGGTGAAATTCCCATGTAAGTTGTGCCATGAAGATCACCTGACCCATCTATGTCCCCTTATGGAACAAGCTCANTAAAGGATCCTTTTCCCCAAGGACAGAATTCTGCTTCAGCTTCAAATGCAGCAAGGGGCACCCCAAATGCTCCTAACCCCAATTATATCAACATGGTTCGATCCGAGACTTTACTATAGACAAGAAGCAAGAACTATGAAAAAGAGACCTCGGAGAAGGGTAAGTCGATAGGTGAAACTTCTAACCCTCTCATGATTGAGAAGCCTACCAAAGTTATGCCAAAGATACCAAAAGGAGTCTTTAAGAAAACCTTGCACAATCCTAACGCTATGGTTGCAGCAAACTACTCTATAGTTGAATACTTAGCCCAGACTCCTTGTGTGATGTTGGCTTTAGAGGTGTTACAGAGTTGTCTGGCCCAGTGAAATGCACTCTTAGCACCCTTAGGCAGTACGGACTCATCAAGTCTCATGGAAAAATTTAATTTTTCTGAAGTCAAAATTCACCTGACATATCATGTAGCCTTATCGATAAGATGTCATCCATGGTGGAAAAACCATTGGAAGGGCAGTTGTCGACGAGGGTGCTTCTACATGTGTCATGTCCCTGTCTTATTAGAAACCTCTTGGATATCCAGTGTTGGTTCCATTAAACACCCTACTTACTGCTTTCAACGGAAGGTCATTTTGTCCACATGGTATCCTACCAGCTTTAGAAATTAAGTTGGCAAGGAAAGCGGTGTCTGTTGAGGTAGAGGTGAGTGATGCACCTTTGGATTATAACTTGCTCTTGGGGAGAATTTGGACTTATGCCATGTCAGCTATTGTATTAGCCATTTTTCAGGTGGTAGTGTTTCCACACGAAGTTAAGTTGGTTACTGTAGACCAACTCATTTTTACTCGAAAAGGCCACATGAAAACTAACGAGTCCACCATACCATTGGTTGATTAGGTTAGACCTGCTTCAGAGAGCTTAGGGGATGGAATGTATGCATCATTAATGGGCACATTTGATATTCCAGCTCTGATTAATTATATAGGTTCAACTAGTGTAGGGAATTCTATAGCAATGCTTGTTGATAGAACAGATCCTTGGGTTCTTCCTTCCCACCATGAACCTAAAGTTCCCTTATCGGCAGTGGAAGTCGCTTATCAAGCTATCGTTCATACCGCTCTTGATTTCATTTCGGTCCCTCTCACAGTCTCAAAGGAGCTGGAAGAAGCCTATTTGCCTACTTGGGAAGAGAATGCTTTGCATTCTAGAGATTGCTTAGATATGGTTTTACCTTTAGATGAATCCATTCTGGAAGCCATGTGTGGATGAGATAAGATCTGCAAAGATCTTCACCATTGATCCTATTTTCTTCCAGAGTTAAGCAGGATCAAGAATCAGGAATTCCATATGAGACTAGCAGGTGATGTTGATACACCTATTAATCCCTTACCAAGGGAAGGAATATTTGTTGAGGGGAATATGGAAAACATTTCCACTACAATTCCTATCAACATCTCTATAAACCCAAATGTTGTGGAAAATGTACACATCGGCACAAACTGCTCTCCGAAGGAGATTGTGATCTATACAGCCTTGTTTAAGGAATTCTGCTACGTATTTGCCTGGTCATATGAGGAGATGCTAGGCATTGATCCATCAATAGTTGAGCATAAAATTTGAACTTACCCTAACGCTAGACCCATTCGACAAAATTTGAGACCTGTCAACCCACGTAAAGTGGCGGTAGTTAAAGCTGAAGTTGAGAAACTATTGAAAGCCAGTTTCATTTACCCCATAACTTTGATAGAATGGGTATCCAACCCTATTCTTGTTGACAAAAAGAAAGGGAATATACGTGTTTGTACTGACTTTCGAGATCTAAACAAAGCCTATCCTAAGGACAACTACCCCATGCGATTTATAGATCAAATTATTGATGCTTGCATGGGAAGTGAAGTTTTTTCATTTATGGATGGTTTGTCCAGGTATAATCAAATCCAAATTAAACCAGAAGACCAACATAAAATGACTTTTATTTGTCCTTGGGGTACCTTTTCATACAATAAAATGCCCTTTGGATTGAAAAATGCAGGGGAAACCTTTCAACGGGAAATGAATTTTTCCTTTCACGACATTAAAGCCATTGTCAAACCCTACCTTGATGATCTACCAGCACATTATCGTAAGAGGATCGATCACCCAGATCACTTGCGTTTGATTTTTGAACGATGCAAATACTACAAAATTCGCTTGAATCCCCACAAGTGCATTTTTTGTGTCAAGTCAAGGATACTGCTCGGATTCATTGTTTCCAACAAAGGCATTTAGGTGGATCCTTTGAAAGTTGAGGCCATCGTAAATATGCCTCCTCCTCGTTCTATCAGGAAGCTTCAAAGCCTGTAGGGGAAGTTCAATTTCCTTCGACGTTTTATTGTAAATTATGCCAAGATTACTAAAGGTTTCATGCACCTGTTGAAACAAAACACCCCATTTGTATGGGATGAAATTACACAACTTACATTCGAGGCATTAAAAAAATCTTTGTTGTCAGCACCATTATTGTGCCCGCCATATTACTCTCGGGATTTTATATTGTATGTGGCCACATCTGAGTCGACCATAGGGGTTGTACTAGTCCAGGAGGACAATAATCTCCAAGACTATGTCATCTACTATCTCAGCTGTGATTTAGCCGGTCCTAAACTTAGGTATTCCCACGTTGAGAAGTTGGCCTTGGCAGTTGTGTATGCTGTTCAGAGGTTTCATCACTACATCTTACTGAGGACAATGATGGTAGTGGCGGATGTTAATCCTTTTCAATATGTTTTGTCTCGACGGATAGTTGGAGGAAAATTCAACAAATGGATAGTCATTCTTCAAGAGTTTGACTTAGATTTCCAATCCACCAAATCCAAAAAATCCTTAGTTTTTGCTAAGCTCATTGTAGAATTTCCAGTAGAGGAAGATGTAGCCATTGAAAAAGACTCATTCCCAGATGAGCATATCTTTCTGATTTCCACCTTTGACCCCTGGTATGGAGATATACTTATCTATCTCCAAACTTTGAAGTACCCTACCTTCTCGCAGGAAGAGCGGTGTAAACTTTGCATACATGCCAAGAATTACCTCATTATTGAAGATACTTTATATCATAGGGGGGTAGATTATGTTTTGTGTCGATGTCTTACACACGAAGAAGCAGAGACTGTCCTAAATGAGGCCCATAGTGGAGCGTGTGGGGGTCATTTATCTGGGTTAGCAACGGCCCAGAAGATTTTACGTGTTGGTTATTTCTAGACCATGATCTTTAAAGATTGTGTGGAAGCCGTGAAGCACTGTCATCCTTGTCAGCTTTATACCAGAAAGATGCAGTCACATCCTGCTCTGTTATTTCCCATCATCTCAGTGGGCCCCTTCACGAAGTGGGGGATAGATTACGTGCCATGCAACCCAGTCTCAGCTGGGGGGAACAACCATATAATTGTCACTGTAGATTATTTCATGAAGTGGGCAGAGGTAATGCCCACCTTTAAAGCTGACGGGGAAACTGCAACTTTTTTCATTTTCAACCAAATTATCGCACGATTCGGTATCCCTAAAGATATTTTCACTGACCATGGCAGTCATTTCCAAAATAGTATGATGACTAAATTTACCACTATGCTAGGGTTTAGGCAAGAACATTCATCTTCGTTCTATCCTCAAACAAACAGTCAAGTCGAGGATGTAAATAAAACTTTGAAGACTATTCTCAAACGTACTATTAATGCATCCCATTTCAACTGGCACATCATGTTGTATCCCGAAATTTGGGCATATCAGACCAATGTGAAAACTGCTACAGGGTTTTCTTTTTTCCAACTCATTCACAGAGTGGAAGCAGTCACCCCGGTCGAATGCAAAATCCCATCCTTAAATATTGCTATTCATGTGTTACCTGATACGACCGAGTTGGAAGAATGTTTATTACATTTAGAACATCTAGATGAGCAGTGTAGAAATGCGCTGACAGCAAACGAATCTCATAAAAATACGGTAAAAATCCAATATGATAAATTAGTCAAGCCTAGGATTTTTTCTTAAGGGGAGCTTGTCTTACTCTGGGATGAAGACAAAGAACCCCTAGGGGCAGGAAATTTTAGTTCTGTGTGGTTAGGAACTTATGTCGTGTCAAAGGTGTTGAAGAAGGGCGCATATGAATTGACAGATTTCAAAGGGAATAAGCTGCCTGAGCCTAGAAATGGGCTCTACTTGAAAAAGTACTATGCTTAGGATTAGCACTTTTTCCTGTATTTTATTGTATGTATTTTTATGTATTATAGTTCGTCGATTTGCGTTTTTATACCATCTGTTGGTTTTTATAGATGTCTTCCGAGTGGTTCGTAGGTTTCACTGATGGTGCCAGTTGCCACACTTGTAATTTGGGTTCAGCCGCATGGGTCATTTATTCGCCCTCAAGACAGTTAGTTTCCTCAGGAGGCACTTGCTTAGGTCCTGCTACCAATAATGTGGCCGAATTTAGGGCTGTCATTGAGCTTTTATGGGATGCTTTGTCACGTGGTATTGCTCAGCTGGAAGTCCGACTTAACTCTCAACTGGTGGTTTCCTAGCTCAATTGAGCTTATCAGGTGCGGAACCCTATTTTACTACGTCATTTTATGCAAGTTAGGTTATTGGAAAGAAATTTTGAGTTTATTATATTCAATCATATTCCAAGAAATCAAAATTCATTAATTGATGCATACGCTAATTATATATTGGATTGGCACTTAACACATTTTGCATAAAAATATACAGCAGACACATAACAAAACACTTGTAAATGAACCGGAAAAATATATATGTGTGTGTGTGTGTGTGTGTGTGTGTGTGTGTGTGTGTGAATATCTGTCCATATAGATAGGTCGATTTTTTGATCCTCAGATCCAGTCATAACTATATAATATACAAAAAATATACAAAACATGGATCAAAGTCCATAAAATGCTCCTAAGTCTAAGCTGGACCACCCTGGTCACTTGGACCACCCTGGTCCCCCCGATCACCCTGCTCTCGGGCTTCTTCAGCCTCCTCGGCTTTAGTAGCCTCAATGACATCAATATACACAACTACTGCTCTCGCTACTTGCCTCATAAGGCATATCCAGATAGGTGGTATCCCAACCACTAGCTCATGCATGATGGCAGGGATATGATTAATACATAAGGTAGGTACTCTTTGGGTAAGCCTGGCCAACTTTCCCTCAAGAACCCTAATCAAACCTTAGCCCTCTCCCAACACAGGACACACATACATGCATGGATGCCCAGCAGGGTGGACTAGTCCAATATCTACATTTTGAACTTTTAAAAGGATTAAAAAATCTTATACGTATGTATATATATTTATAATTATAATTCATAAAAAATTTAAAATTTGAAAACAAAAAATACCTGACTCTCCCCATGCTCCTTCAGGAGGGAGGACAAGGTCGGTATCACCTTGGAAATCTAGCCCAGCATGACGGCAGGGATATGATCAATACATAAGGTAGGTACTCTCTGGGTAAGCCTAGCCATCTTTCCCTCAAGAACCCTAATCAAACCTTGGTCCTCTCCCAACACAAGACACACATACATGCGTGGATGCCCAACAGGGAGGACTGGTCCAATATCTGCATTTTGACATTTTAAAAGGATTAAAAACTCTTATACATATGTATATATATTTATAATTAAAATTCATAAAAACTTGAAAACAAAAAATACCTGACTCTCCCCATGCTCCTCTAGGAGGGAGGACAAGGTCGATATCACCTTGGAAATCTAGCCCAGCATATGGAAACTGCTCCAAGGCTGGTAACTGTTGCTCCCACCAAAAGTAGAAGTCATCGTCATATACACTGTGGACTGATCCACCACCTCCCTAACGGAGGAATATCTCTCCCCACCTACTCAGTCTAGGATGACGGGGAGAACAAACTGGTAATGGTACTGCAGGACTCAAACCAGGCACCCTCTCAAAGAAAAAGTCTACCAATATGCTAGAATAACCAAAACTTTTCTTCCTGCCTCTTTTGCAATCAAGAGTTGCTTCCTCATTATCGGGATCACTCCTGAACACCATTCATATAGAGCTCCCTGTATATAGTCCACTGCAAGTCTCATTTGATTCTGAGTTGCAAGGTGAAGTGATGATGACCCTGCAACCCTCAGTATAGTGCTCGCCAATACCTATAAGGGAAAGTTGTGAATATGAACAATAGGGATGCAGCTACCCCTCTTTTGAGTGTCAATCTCGCAGTATATATCTATGTAGTTCTGTACACTTAGAAGGTCACCGCCTCTGTCGGTACCTTCCAAGTTCACCAGAGCTCCCCGTCGTGATGAACCAGAAATAAAATAGACATCTTCCAAAGTAACCTCTAGAAACTCACCTTGAAGGTCAAACATACAAAGATCATAATCCCAATAGTTTATCAAAAACTCTAATAGGTGAAGATTTGACTGCATAGGTAAGCTACAGAATAATTTCAATAACCCACTTTGCCGTAAAACATTTACCGTGGGGGAATCTTGTAGAGCTTCTTAGTCCATGACTTCATGTTCCCTCTCCCTCCACTCAAGCACCATATTTCAATCTAATAAATAGGCCATTTTAAACCTTTAGATTGATATAAAAGATTGATTTTTAACCCTACACAATCTTCTTCTACCTCGCGCAGTGTACGCGACTGTCCTTTGGACAAATCGTGTACTATACGTGACTTTCCTTCGGGAAACCCACATATAGAACATGTGTACGCGACAGTTGATACACCATACCCGCGTACACAATGTTCATGCTTTGAGAGCATTGGAAAATATAAAATTTGGGCCCAAAATTGAATTTTGCTTGGATCAAATGAAAGAGCATGGAGTACAGTTTTACCTTGCACTTGCGGTTTCGAGAATTGTCCACCGAGTCGTCCACACCGAGCAATCAAAGGTAGAGGAAAAACTTGTCTATTTTTGGTAAAAATCAAATGGTGAGTTTTTTATTTATATTTTGAACTATTTATAGAAAAAATATTTTCAAAGTGGGGCTTTTCCCTATAGTTCACATTTTTTATATAAAATCAAACTAATGCCATATCTTTTTCTTCAATGTGACAGGTCTATGGTCATTTAATGTTTTTTTTCGCTCATATAGGATGGTTTTTGGTCATTTCACATGCATTTTGCATTTATACCTAATCCATCTTAATCCTAGCATTAACACTTTGACCATGGACTATGGTATCTTTAACCATTAGTTCCTCGTTTATGCCATTGTTCTTCCATGGATAATACTTTCCTCCCATGAGTATCCTCATTTAGAACCTACTTATTGTCTTTTGATACTCATGTTGCAGGTGTCATAGGTTCAGGGGAGTCTTCTTAGCTATTTTTTATGCCAAATTGAGCCTCATTTTGGTCTCTTTTTACAAGCTATCCCTTTATAAGACTCCCCACCCTTATGGAGTTTCTTTAGGCCCAGGTCTAACTCCTAAAAATAGACTTGATTGCTGAGTAAACTTGTCCATTCAAGCTCGTTAATAATATGTGAATGGGCATCTGCATTGGTGGTAGGTTATCTCTTTCTCAGACCATGTGGAATAATACGAGAAAGGATCACTCGCTTTTCTATGGAATTGAGAAGAGTATTCTCAGGTATAGGTTTATCACTTTTCTGGACCTAAGGAACTAAATTTATGGAAAAGGAACACCCAGTATGAGCTCAGTTTTCTCTTTTTCATGCTCTGGACCTAAACATGAAAAAGATTCCGAGTGTACTTCATGTCTTTGTCATGCTCGTTAAACATAAAAAAAAAACATCGATTTTATTGTTGTAATCCCCATTTCTTGTACTCAAATGGATCTTTCTGAGTGATCTTCCTTTCCTTCACACTCATAAAACTCAAGCTATATCCTGCTCTTGAAGGAGCACTGGGAAGGTGGTAATTTAACCTTTTTCAGACCTCCCTGACTAAGTACGAAAAAGTTTCACCTTTTCTTCTACAGGAGTTAAGAGAGTTCTTATGTGGTATGTTTTATACTTTTTCGGCCTCAGGAGACTAAATTGGACGAAAAAGGACCCCCCTAGAGTCTTCTTCGAAGTTTTCAGACTCTCTAAACATGAAAACACAAAGTGAGCATGTACTAGTTCGGGCTCATAAAATCCATGAATCAGTGACACTACCAAGCATTATTCCCTCTTCTCTTTAAGCTTGTCAAAAAATGAAGAGAGACTTGAGTTGACTTTCCTGGACTCATTAAAATTTAACAGGGAAGATAAGGAAGAAGTTTTCTTTTGGTTCTGAGTCGGTGGTAGCATGTCTTCCTTGAACATAGCACTCTCTGTCTTTTCCGATACTCATGTTTTAGTGTTCACTTTCAGTTCATCTATTACTTCGAGTTTCTTACTCCTCCTCTTGTCAGTTATACCTGGGGAATTTGATCATGTCTCCTACATGACAGATACGTATAGTTGTACTATATGCAAAGTTAAAAGCTGCCTTGGGTCATCTTTGTGTCGTGCTCATTGTTCAAGGATTTAACCTTGTATCTGATCTATATCCTGATTCCATCATTTTCTTATCTATTATTACTTGCATTTCCCTTCCTTTACCCAGTTCCTAGTCACTCTTGTGATCCGTTGGAGGGTCTATTTCCTTCCTCATCACAGTATGGTTCCGCATCAACTCTTCCTGATGACGAAGACCTAGAGTTTTTTAATGATCGTACCTTAGGATTCACTTTCATTATTGGTTAATTCCTTTGCTTCACTTGCCAATTATCACATTTTGGTTGACAATCTATTGAATCCTATCCATGTTCGACTTCAATGACATCTATTCACATGGATTGGATTGTACTGGGTCTTTGGGATTTTTTAACGAAGACCTTAGGTTCATATCTATGGATTAAGTTATGCAAGATTATGTTGTGGTCACTTACATAGCTTCCAGATCTTTAAAGACTCGTCATTATTGTATATTGTGGCTTCGATCCACCTTTGTAATATACATGGTTTTATACCTGTACCATATGATGTACTCAAATATTGTAAAGGAGCCAGTGTTCCAGTATATTGAACATAGCATCCTCAGATATGACGTTGTATATGACATTATTATGTATTTGTTTTAGGTACTACCTCTGCTCCATTAGACTTCTGATTTCTCCAAGATAATGATTATAATGGATTTCGGCCATCATTTCCCTCTGACCTCACACACTAGGCGGCATCTGTTATCAACCTAAATGACACTTCTCCATCCGAGTGTCAACATTCCTTATGTTGGTACACAAAAGGACATTTTAGGATTGAAGTTTTCCAAAACACTATAGATGGGCATGACTTGGGATGAATTTACCTTTGAACCAGCTTGCCATATTATTTTTCTAAGTGTTGAGTTGCGTATGCAACTATATCCATTGCAACTCGTGTACATACGCGACTATTTACATTGCAACCCGCGTACATCAGCGTACACGGGTTTCCTTTAAGCAACTCACATGTCATACATGGGTTTCCTATATCAATAGTTGCGTACATCTTGATTCGACATTAAAAATATAAAACACGATCAATTGAAATTAGTTGGGCCCTAATCATTAACTATCCTAACTGTTTCAATGTCAAAACCCCATATTTTCATAAAAATTTAAAATTTTGAAAATACATAAAATGCTAAGAATGTGGTCTGCTAACAGCTAACAGTTATTTATAAAAGAATTGTTTATCATATTAGTTAATACATAATCTTAATTAAGTAACTTAACATTCTACTTTTTAATATAAGGTTTGATTTAACTTGTGCAATAATTCCTCTTTCAGTTTGCTGATGAGTTTTGATTTTCGACAAGTAGGTGGAACTATCTTGGATTCTGGGGCTTACTTAGCTTTTAAGCTAACGCAGACAACTTATTTGTCCTTATAGGTTTACAGGTATGAATGATCGAGTAACGCCTTTTAATTCCATAAAGCATTCAACTGTATTTCAATTTGCAAAATAAAAAGCTCGGTAAATAAACTATTACATATCACTCTACTTCTATGAGGTAAAACAAGTAGTTTGTTTCTTTCAATTATTTTGTCAATGATATATATATTGAAGAGTTTCTTTCTTATATGTAAATAGCGACAGTATTTATTATCCTTGGTTTACCACTTGTGATCTTTGTCGTAAGTTAATTTCACCTAGAGTGTATAACCTATAAAGTTGTAATGATTGTTCTAACAGTATTTTTTTTTTTTAACAGAAACAGAAATTTTTATAAATTTTAAAAAAGCTGTAGCCCAGCCAAGCGTACAAGGAGGAATTCTAAGAAAGAAGGCTGATAGCTTCAATTAAAACAGTCATCCTTCTTAATAATGCTTTGAGAAAATAATCCCAAATGTTCCTGAGGCTATTTCGAGAAAAGTACTGCTTGCAAGAGTAGACTCTCACAAATTGTGAGCAGAGAAGAATACAGAAGAAAAGCATTAAACAGGCGGAGAGGAGTGTCCCTTAATGAAAGGATCCAATTTCTTCTAAGAACCCGCGCTGATGTTTGAGGCTGCTTCCTTTTCTCTACGTTCTTTATTCTTCTTGCATCCTCTGGTGAGGGGAGGAGAGGGAGCTGAAAAGTCTTCAGAGTCGGCAGTATCCTCTGATGAAGGGACCAATGATGCCAGTCCCTGGGCAGAGGTCTCGCCACCCAAATCGATGGGATCTTTCTTCGAGCCAAGGGAAGCAGGTTTTGGAGAAACTGCCCCCACAACGCTAGTGGGATCAAGGCTGCCCCGCTCCTGGACAGCTGCTACTTCAGGTTCTTGAACTTCATCTTCCTGGAGAACTGCAAAACTATTTTTGTTTTCCGGCCGAGGAGGATCTACAAGAGGATCATGGGAGGCCTTCTGTTGAGACACTTGAGGCTCCTTTCGCCTGGGAGGACGGCGTCGGTTAGAGACCACCGAAACTCTGCATCATTGGAATCTGGGAGGTTTGCTGGTTTCTATGGTTCTGCAACCTTGGGACAGCTTTTAGCAAAGTGGCCGTAAACATGACAGAAGTTACATTTAAAGGGGATCTGCTCATAGTCCAATTCTTGAATGTGGCTCCATTCTCCCAAAGTAAGCTTTAGGGCTTCAGGGAGCCCTTTCTCAAGATTCACCTCTACGCAGATGCGGGCACATCTGTATTGACCCCCTTTTGGCTCTGCGGTGTCTAAATAACGACCTAGCTTATTACCGATGTCAATCAGAGTGCTTTTCCCCCAAAGATGAAGAGGGAGGTTAGGAAGTCTTACCCAGACTGGAGCAGCAGTGATCTCTTCTTCTGGATTAAACCCTAGAGACCAAGGGGCTAAGAACAGACCTCTCGAGCCCATGAAGAAGGGGCCTGAACGAAATACCAAATCTCTTTCTTCTTTATTTGAGAACAAGAAGACAAAAAACCCTCGGCCAGCTGCAAAGAGAGAAACCTGGCCAGATAGAAGAGGGTTCCAATGTTCTGCAATCCAAATCTCGACCGCCTTAGGGCTGGGCCACAAACTTGTGAACTTACCAATGAGGGCTTGCTCAGAGAGAATGAGGGCTTTCTGGCATGGATCCGAAGGAGAGAGCTCCAGAGAAGGGATCTCGTCCATCTTTTTCACGAACTTGGAAGAGGAATGAGAAGCTTCCTGAGGAACTGCAGCTTGAAAAAGAGCCTTGAAGGCGGCGAGCTGGGCCTGAGTGCCCATTTCCTAAAAACTCTACGCTGAAAGACAGGTAGATTTAAGCAGGACGACAACCCCAAAGATGGAAGCAACCAAACCCGAGCTCCAGATCACAAAACGCAGAAGAAACGAGCTGAAAACCACCGGCCATGGCCTTGCAAACAAGACGAACCAGGAAAGACCGCGCCCCTGCAAATGAAAAATCACAGCGGTGGCTAGGGTTTAGGCCCTAGCCGCAAAGAACCTGCTGCGCTTCATCTCTAAAAATTGATGCAAATTTGATGTTGAAAACTCGATTGTTCTAACAGTATTATACATTATCATCTTAAATATTAGTATAAGCTACTGCTTGTTATTCATATTCTGTAATGAAGATTGTTTCCTATAAGGTTCTAAACGTTATAGGGAAATACCAAGTCCTAAGGACTTAGAGTCTAGTGGGATGGTTCCGCTCCAATTTTTTATTTTATTTTATAGTACTTCTTTTGGATTAAGCCTCTGACCACATTACTTAACTTATGTCAATTCTTCAAGAGAGATTGATTTATTAACTCATGCAAGTACTAGACAGTTAACCACTTATACTATGAAACAAGAACTTTATACTAAGAACGAGAACTCTAACCATAAAAATGATGATTTTTGCATAAAAACACCTAAAACACTCCCCAAATAGAAAAATGTTGATACCAGTATACATGTCTTTTTTTTCGGGGTAAAAAATAGAGCCATGGCCTAAACATCCCATACTATTGTTTATAGAACTTTGAAATCAACCACTAAATTGGGAATTTTTTTTTTCTTTAATAGATAAATTACAACTTTTTTGAAACTTGCATATCAAACCAAAAAAAATATTTCATAAATAATTTCACTACTCTAACCATAGAAAATTAAAGAAATTATGATGCTATTCCTAATGAAATCAAATCAGATGTTAAACCCTAAAAGAACAAATGATTTATATAACTTTATCTTAAAAAAAGTAATTTTAACCCAAAAAATTTTAAAAATTTTTAAAAAATGAAAAAATGATAACAAATTCTAATTTTTCTTACTTATAAAAAATTTAAAAATAACATTTTAACTATGTTTATGACAAGCTTATGCAAAAAAACTTACATAAAAACTTATTATGTAAAAAACTTATATTTTTAAACTTCAAATAAAAAGGTAAAATATTTAAGTTTACCAGCGCTTGAATTCTATATTACCGTCTTTGAACGAGATTCAATGGCGTCTTTTGACACCACCTGTGCCATGGAACTTTAAAGATCTTTATTCGAGTTTTGATTATTCTGTGGGTTTTAAGCTTGTGACTTTTGTATGGAAATCTCTTGTCGCATGTGTATATTTCCCTTCGAAATTTCGTGGTTCTTGAAGTATTAGATCAGCGCTTCCAGTTTATCAAACTATCTTGGTAGTATTACAAGTTATGTTACATTTCATAGGTTCAGTTTATTCTTTTATGGAAAATGTGTGGCAATAGCTGCATTTTGTGTATTTGAAAGTATTGGAAAGAGAAGCTTGAACCAGTCAGCAAACATGTAATCCTTTCTATTTTTGGAAGGAAAAAATTGTATTTATATTCTACGAGAGATGCATTCTGAATGCTGAAAATATTGTTATATATTCAACATAGAAAGCTGTAAGAAAACCTTGTGGTGCCTTACAGACTCAACAGTAAAAAAGACATGAAATATTGTCATATTTGTCATCTAGATCGTTTGAAAAGAGTATCCATATATGGTGCAGGCAAGAGTTTCACAACACGTGTGGTGAGTTACGGAGTGGTAGAGTGGCGGCGTGGCGGCGGAGGTGGGCAGCAGAGGTGGTTTCTAAATGGGTGGCGTGATTCTCAGAATTGCGCCGCTCCTCCCTACCCTTTTACATGCTACGTTGTTCCCTGTTGAAGATATCGCGACGTATCTCCCGTTCGATTTTTCTCAGTTTCACTTCAAGATGGCTTTTATCTTTTGGTTTTTGATCTGTGAACCATGGCTTCCACCTATGCTGAAAATCTAGCGACTGAGAAGAGTTTGGAATAAAACTTATGGTTCCCATAACAGCTTGCAAGGGGCGGAATTAGTGACAGAGGTAAACATAAAAGAGGGTTTGATGATACTGCTACTTGCAACACTAATAGTGTTGCAGGCTGGCCATTCACTTTGCTCTGACGGGTGTTGAGGCATGGGATTGACGAGCTACATCTCCCCAACAGAAATAACTAATTCAATATTTTTTCTCTGTAGAGAACAAGAAGATGAAGATTGCATAGCTGTGAATTTTTGTTTTTCTCTACGAAAGTTGATTAGATATCTACACTAATAACAATGTTCACAGTAGACCTAGACGCCCTCATTCGCTTTTTCATGTCCGGGTTGGTAACAGATTAATGTCTACGACGTAGTTAAAGCAGTCTTTAGGATTTTTGAAGCTTTGCAACAAGTTGGTATTGATGGGTCATAATGCATTAAATTCTTGTGATCATTGGCGTAGATATGACAATAATTACTATATATTTCCCATTAATATAATATAAACAATTCATAAAGGAAATGATACCATAAATGCAAGGAAGTCTAGGATGTACAGTTCAAGTCGAGTCTCGTCATTTGGCTTCTGTATGAGCTACACTTAGTACACTCACGATAGATGAACACCAATCTACAAATCTCATCGATTCCATTCGTATAATATTAATTTGAGACCTTGGGGTGGCAGGCGCGGGGGGGATCCTTTTGGATCCCGGAGGAAACATAGAACAATCCTTTGCATGGGGGTTAGGGAATCGAACTAATAATGAAGCTGAGTGGCTGGCTCTGTTCCAAGGTCTTCAGATGTTACGGGCCAAAAATTATCGAAAGGTTTTGATTTTTGGAGACTCAAAGCATGTCATCTCCAAATTGATCAATGGCTACCCCTCGGGGGCAATCAAGTGCCGTCGCCTGTACAACAAAGTAAAGCCTCTGATGCTCCATTCCTTCGAGCCCCTCCATATTCTACAGATTAATAACATTGCAGCAGATAAAATGGCCAACATTGGGGCTTCTCTTCCGCAAGGTGTCTATAAGCAAGACGAGTATCCCCCCCTCCATAAATATATCCCGTAATGATGGAAAAGATCTCTATATGGCATAAATACTCCCATGTGTTTAGGAATCTTCACTTATTTGGGCATTGTATCAAGGTCTTCATCCTTGTCCTATGGTTTTTTTGCCCCCTTCCCTCTCCCTTGCCCTTCTCCTTTATCCCCTCTCTTCTCCTGCTCCAAGCCTTCCTTTGTCTTTTCAAACTTCCCCCCTGCTCGTCCTTTGCCGTCTCCCCTCATTTAACACCCAGTCCCTTCCTCTTCGCCGCGTGGCCTTCTCCTCGTTCCCTCCACCCTCCAGCTGATGCGGTTTTAATGGCCTTAAGGCCTTGGGTCTTCAGCATTTATCCCTCGCACGCCTCTCTTCCCATCTATCTTTATCCCCTGTCTGCCACTGGTTTCAGTATGTCTCTCCATCCTTTTCCCATTGTGAGCTCTGGCCTCCACGAAGCTCTGCATCTTATGCTGTAGGTAGTTTCAGGAATCAGTGAAGGGTGGCTCCAAGGCCTCCCATGGCAGGTTCTCCCCCTCACGCGCTCGGTGGTGAAGGAATTGCTGGCCTTTGCAGCCCTTTCTTCTTGTTCGTGCTCTTCCTTCTCGGTGTCTCAGGATGCAACTCTCAACTTTGGTGCCTCTGCGTATGGTAAAAGTGGGCGAAGTCTGGTTCTTGGCTGCCGTTGCTCGGGCTAGCTGGAAGGAACCGTGGGCACGGTGGTCTGCCAAAATCAAGGTGCAGGTTCTCTGCTCCAAGAACTTACTGTACTCAGTTCATTTGTGCAACAGGACAGTGTTCCCGTCAATCCTGATTGTGCCACCCATAACCTCCTTGCTCGGTTAAGCATCTCGGCTGCAGATTTTAGAATGGTGCAGGGTGGAGAATTGGCAGGCATAATGGATATAAAAAATAATCTGCGCAGATTATATGAGCTGCTAGCTATCAATGTCGTGGACACTAAGGAAATGGTCGTGGAGGTGAAGAAAATGGCAGACACAGTAAGTTACACTTCTCAGCAGGTTAGTAATAACGATGCTCGCATAGATGACAACGAGAGCAATATCTAGGAAATTATGGGGAAGGTGGATAGGATTCAGGAGGATCTCCAGCGATTCATTACAATGCACCAGGCCAGCAGAATCACCGGTGAAGTAGCTGAAGCTGTGGCTCCTATGGAAGAAGAATCTATCGTCCAGCCTCGAATCAATAGAGGCAATCAGTAAACTGCCCCCTTTTATGATTTTTACATGTTTTTTTGTTTGTTTTTATGTCAGCAGTTCGTAAGGGTATACCCCTCCTACAGTTTCAGATGTTTTGAGCAAACTATATGTAAGGTTTTTTGGACAGCCCCTTGGTTAGATCTATGGTGCAGTGCTTTTGTTGTACATAAGCACTCGATATTATATTTTTTGTAATGAATGGCTGTGCACAGCCTCTTTTATATATAAACCCCCTTTTCAGTTTCTGTAAAAATATATATATATATATATATATTAATTTGAGACCTCACTAGTCTCTTGATCCTTGACGCAGGTATGCAAACAATTAATCTATATTAGGTAACTATAAATAGATAAATTTGAGGTTAATACAATGGAAGATTTAATACTAGCAGCTTATTATAGTTTCTTTTTTACAAGGAATTCAAACAACAACTCTATTGACGGCTCATCTTACAGAGAATTAAAACAATAAGTGCATCGGTGTTAGTTTTTAACATTATTTTATTTGTTTGTTTTGTTTTTTTAATATTTGTATATATTTTAGGTATAGGTTGTTTGTTTGTTTTGTTTTTTTAATATTTGTATATATTTTAGCTATAGGTAAAAGTCTAATATATCTAGCTTCATTAATGATATTTATGAATATGTTTTAATAAATAAAAATAGTGAAGGCAAACATAGTTAGATGTTGACTTAAAATGCAGTGGTTAAAAAATTAAGATATAAAGAAAAAGATTTCAAATGAGTAACATAAAAGACCCAATGGAAGAAGACATTGATGTCAAGAAGAAATCCAGGCTCCATGAAATTCCAATTTAGATGAACAATTTGTCTTACATGATATTGTTGATTAGTTTCATTTCTTGAATAAAATGTTAAATTTGACAATTTTTTTATAAGATATATTAGTAATGTTTTGACTTTCAAACTTTATTTTAGAAATAAAATTTCTATATATAATGTTTTTAATATGTCATTTACAAATATATGGTATAGTTTTTCTTAATTTTATGTGAATCTTCACCTTTTGGAAACTAATATGAAATAGTATCATTTTTATACAAAAAGTCTTTGAAAATTCATTGAAAATGGTTTTAAATGTCTTTATTTTCTGTATTTTTTTACAATTTTGTCAATAAAACTATCTTATTTTGACCATAAAAATGTTTTATTTTAAAGAAAAGATTGCAAAATGTATATGTTTTTCATTATAACTTGCTTCTAAATCTATGTTATTTTATTAAATTTCTAAAAAACACACTTGAAAATAGAAATTAAAAATATTTTACCACAAAGATGATTCAACGGCCCAAAAAAATGCCTCAAAATGAAAATGTGTGATACTGGTATCAACCCTTTTTGAAACACAACTAAAAATAGCTACTAAAATTAGGAGAGAGAAAAATGAGAACTGTGTCGAGTTCTCGTTTCATAGTATAAGTGGTTAGTTCTAAAATATTATGTTACTAATCAAAACATGGAAAAGCTAAAAGTACTTGTCATGGTTGGTAAATAGCCAAAAGTTATTAAAATTTGTTGATCTGAGCTATGTACAGGATTCATAGCCATAATCCGAGTATTTGCCACCCACTGATCTATAATTTCTATGATATTCAACGATACCTACACAAATTATCTTGTTTATAATGCATTTAAGTTTACCAATAGTTCTGGTTATAAATAGATAAGGTTTATAAAGTTCACGACTCTAATTAAAACTATGTTCTATAACATTATCAAGTCACAACATAAATGTTGGTGACAATACGATTAGCTATGCAAAGTTTGTTAGTAATACTTTATTATCATAGTTTGGCTAAGAGAGGAAATAGTCTTTTTCTTTGCATCTCCTAATTATCATAAGATTTACTTTATTAACCTAGTTTCGATAGCTCAAGGCTTATCGACGTTCGTAACCATACTATTTATGCTATGATTAAATGGATTTTCCATTAGTGAAGAACTAAATCTTTTATGCATAATTATACTTTGGGAAAAATTATCGATTATTATATTGCATCGATTTCATGATTAACAAAAAGCTTAATGTGGATTAATATATAGTTATAAAGTTCATAAACTAAGGTTCCAAGCCTAAATATTTTGAATAAGTATAAACATGACATACTTTGGGTATGTATCAACATAAAAATACTTTGGCATGAATATGGTTTATGAGATTCGTTGGTTTCAAGGTCAACCAAAAGCTTGATATAAATTAACGTTGAATTATAAATTTTATATTATAATTTTCCAATGGTTAAAGGATATGGCATTAGACCACTCCAATGATGATACTATGGGTATGGTTGTATATAAAAACAAGGCTTTGAATTTGCCCTCGTTCCAAACTATACAACGACTATTAATATAAGATTGGCAAATGATTTGAGAGTTTATTGTTTCAGTCATGCAACCGCAGGTTGACTCCATGATAGCATGGAACCTTTGTAAATGATTAAAATACTATATGATTGAGCCAATATTATGTTTTAAATAATTGGAATTCGATTGCATGCGGGAATTATATGATCGACCCACTGCATGGCCAAATAATTTGTGAGTCCACGTGGTTTTTCCTTGGCCAAGTGTTGGGAGTATAAGGGTTGGTGTAACCCTAGACTTCGTCATTCTCCTCCGTCATTTTTAGGCCTCTGGGCCGCTCTGCAACTGTGTCTTAGCCGCAATGCGAGCTTTGGGTTCACTCCTCCACGGCTTGCTCGTTGGGAATGTTTAAAGGGCTGTGATTTATTCTGGCAATAATTTATTAAGAACTGTGACTTTAGCTTACGACCTGGTCTGTCATAGGGTTTGTGAGTGTGTGTCTTATTCTTTGTATGGGGACAGCTTGAACTCTAATGTCTGCTTCTTTCTTGGTCGTTGCTCCCTTCTCCTTGTTACTGCTAGCATTGGTTTGCACTCGTTAAACCTATCTCTGTCATAAGAGAAATGAAGGGTTTGCTTTTCATCTTGCTGGTGGGGGCGCTCCTGTTCGTTGGTGGCTACATTACCTTTGTTTCCAGGTATGGGAAATTTTCTTAACAGTTCTTTAAACTTGTTATTAGTTCAGTTTTTGATATAATGAAATATATTAATGCTATGGCTTGTAACCTTGCAGGTGACAGTTACATCTCTCTTCGCAGCTGGTACAATGAGTAGGGTCGGCTTCCTACATATGGGTAAGCCCTAGTCAACCCATGGCAGTTCATACTTGTGTAGTTCTTTATGGCATAGTTTCAGTTGGTCGCCGTGGCTTGCAAATAACCCTTGTGGTTTATTGTTTCTTGGTTAGCTTGTTTAGTTTTTTTTACCAAACCCTTGTTGCTAGCAGGGTTTCCGGCTTATGCCGGGACTTGTAAATTTTTTGTTTAACTAGTTATGTGTATAGTTATGTAATGAATAGTATGCGGCCTGTCAAGTCATCCTCTGTTTATCTTTAAGTGATGAGATGTAACTCTCTTGAGCTCAAACTTGGTTATTTTGATGCTCTAAATGTAATTTTTGTGCATTAGGGTTTCACTCTAATTCGACTGTGTAAAGATATTTTTTTACTGTTTAAATTATCTTCCATTAAAATATATTATTATTATCTATTATGCTATTTCTTTCTATCATAATAATTGTTTATAAGCTCGGTTATTCGAGCAAAGTTAAATTCTGTTAGTAACCTGTGTATAAAATAATTTCTTTAATTAATTTGTAGGTTAGTTTAATAATATATGTTAAATACCTGTTTGCTATAGGTATGTAGTGGTTATACTTTCATTTTTTTTTCTCTGTCCTTATAGGACTGTAATAATATTTTATAGTTGATGTTTCAGGAAACTAAATAACCCAAATCTTGGGATTAGTGTTTATCTGATTATATTGTTATTACTATGAATTACAATGTTTATGATATAAATTATAATGTTATAATGTTAATACTATAATTTATACTGTTTAATAATATGAGGGTTTCGACCCTGCACATTCTTTTATAATTAATTCTTGTTTAGTTTATTTAAATAAATTTGTTCAAATATAAATAATATTTCTTAAATATTATTTACCCTTGCACTTAGTCTATTTTATAAGTACATAGATAGGATTTTGTTAATATTTCATTGTTACACTATTATAATTGCTATAGTTAATTTAATTATAAAAAGACAATACTATAATTATCCTACTTGAAATAAGAACATTTGTAGAAATAGTTCAGCGGTATGTACAACAAAATAAATCTGTAAAATAACTTGGTTCTTTCTTCACAGAAATAAATGAGTGTTTATCTAAGTTAAATATTTTACCTATGTGATAGGTTAGTAGTTTCATTTTTGCAGAAATACAGTTCTGAATAAAATAATTAACCTATCTACAATAGTCAACATATTAAAAGAAATAAACTTGTTGTTTTGATAAGTATTAAATATACTTCTTTACTAACATTCTTAATGCAATAATCTGATTCTTAACCCTTAACTTAATTAGACAGATTAGTATCCTTTCCAGAAAAAACATCTATATACAGAAATAAATTACTCCATTGTTCTGAAATACAAAATAACTCTAATAAATCCAGATTTCTATCATATCTTCATCTATCTTAAACACACTACCTGTGATAGAGTATGGTATGGTTTACCTAGACAGGGAAAAAAACGGGTAGGATTATCTCATTCAATTACAGTTTTAACATTCAACAACTAAAATATTATAAATTCTAACAGTTCATTACATAACATATAAATCTTACATTATTCATTCATTCTCAAAATTAAACTTTAACACAGCAAATAAAAGACAGTAGAACCCGTTTTAAAGCTAGATGACAACAGCGTTGGGTGGCTGTTCCTCCATACCAACTCCTGGAGAGCGCTCAAACAGCATCTTCTAAGGACCCCCGAGCCTGTTCCTGGTCTCCTTGGCTGGGACTAGGTAGACCAAGCAACAAAATACCGGTCCAATGATTCAGTACTAACTCTGCACTCAGCAGCAAGATCTTTCAGCTGAAAAGCTGTACTAGATCATTCTCTGCAGTTTACCCCTCAAACACCTTCTAGAAATTCCCTTCCCAATGAAATCCTTTGAAGTACATTCACCTGAATGATTCTCTTCTTGGAATGAGCAACCTCATCTCTCTTCAATGGGCATTTTTATTAAGATTTCCTAGATCTTTTTGGGTTAGTAGTCATTAATTGAGCCACCTGCTCTGATCCCACTTTCTTGGGGGATCATGACCCCAAATGTAGGGAGGTCACCACTTGCAACATTGGAAGTGTTTGAGGATGTTTCCACTTGTCTATTTTCTCTCCACCCAGTCTCCTCCACCAACTTGACCAGTAAACACTCTTTTAACAACTCTCCCAAGCTGTTGTCTCCACTTTTTATTTATTTATAATTAAATATTCCTAATTACATTCAACATCCTTGACTCTGCTGATTCATCAGTTACAACTTTAGCATAAAATTTAACATAATGTCTTGGAATAAAATCAAATAAGATAATATTATTTTGCAAAATTGGGGCATGTGACATTCAACCTCCTCAACCTTTGAAACCACTCTATTTCCCAAAGTATAAATAGAGGCCTTGGGGAGGGAATTAATCAATAAATATTGGAGAGCAAAGTTATGCTAGTGGTATATCTTCAGAAGTCTTGGAGTAGCAGAACTCAGAGTCCTTTGGTTACAGAGGAGTCCTTGTCTTAGAAGCTGGGTTGTACTCTTATCTCATTCACTGATTGTTAATACAGAGAATTCTTCTTCCAACATTGTGTTGAGTCTCTTTCATGTATCATGGTTAATGAATATTTTTGATTATGTACTGGATATATTGTTTATCTAACCTCTTATATATACATGCATAAGATAGTACTTGGAGAATTTGCTCTTTACAGGTGAAGGAGGTGCATCCTTGGAAGCTTTGGAGAGAAGGGGAACGGAAGAAGATCAAGCTTGGATCAACCATCGGTAATCGGGTAAGTCAAGACTTTCTTCCTATTTCCTTTCTGTTCTCTGTTAAAGCTAATTGTCTGCAAGGTTGGTAGTAAGTTAGTAACCCCAGACCCTAGGTTACGAGGGTGCTTAACCCTGAACAATAGAGTTGTATAAATATAACAGAGAATCTTTTGTTCCATGATAAATCAAAGAATATAGAAATTAGATATTTTTACATAAGGGATATGGTATAGAAGAGAGCTATAAAAATATAGTATGTAAGTACCAATGAGCAAGTTGCTAATGTGCTAACCAAGCCTCTATCTTGAGTAAAGTTTGAATACTACTGTGACAAGATTCTTGTAGTATGAAAATACTTTCCTCGCAAGGAGGAACAATGATGATATAGATCCTTCCTCACAAGGAGGAACATTGATGATGATACAAAATTTCCTCGCAAGGAGGAACGATGAAGATATGGACCCTCCTCAAAAAGGTGGAACATGTCGAAGATATGAACCTTCCTCAGAAAAAGGGGGATCAGGTTGATGATATGGATTTTCCCTAGAAAGGGGGAGTGATGATGAGACTATCATTGATTATGGGATGGTAGTGATGCTACAGTACTAAAGAAGCCAAGTGCGCTTGCAGATCCTGATGAGATCTGAAAGTCACTTGTGGATGATAGTATCCTCTTTTGAGGGTGGTCTTGCATAAAATAGCACTCTTCTCTTGAGAGTGGTCCTAGCTCTTACTAGCTAAGGATGGTCCTGTAGAGGATACTCTCGCATGGAGATTCTACTTACATTCATTTGTAGATGACATAGAATAACACTCGCTTGGGAGTGGTCCTAAATTTAAATTTGAGGATGCTCTACGATGAGTCCTTACAGATGACAGGTCATGCACTCAGCTGCAGATGATATTTGCAGTTGCAGACGAGACTCTCGTATGGAGAGTGTACCTACATTCATTTGTAGATGTTGTAAAATAACACTCGTAAGTTGGGAGTGGTCCTAGATTTACATATGAGGATGCTCTACAACAAGTCCTTACGGATTACAAGTCGTACACTCAGGTGTGAACAATATCTACAGTTGCAGAAGATAGTCTTGCATGGAGAGTGTACCTACATTCATATGTAGATGTCGTAGAGTAACAATCGCTAGGGAGTGGTTCTAGCTTTAAGAGGATGAGGATGGTATGCGATGAGTCCTTACGGACGACACGTCCTACATCCATTTGCGTACAATATATGTATTTGCAGACGATACTCTCGCATGGATAGTGTTCCTACATTCACATGTAGATGTCATAGTATAACACTCACTTGGAGTGGTCCTAGCTCTAATAGGCTGCGGATGATTTACCACAAGTCCTTGTGAATGATAGGTCCTACATTCATTTTCGGACAATATCTACATTTAGTTGTAGATGACGTGGTCCTGCATTCATTCATGGATGATCCAATTGGTCGATACTATGGACCCTCCTCGTTAAGGGGGAGTGGGATGATGAGGATTGCATCATCCTTATACCTATGTCCTAAAGAGATAGGTAGTGATCATGCTGCAAAGAGATCATGTTTACTATAGGTAGTGTTGTGGAAAAGGATAAATAAGATCGAAGGGTTGTTGCAAAGGATTAATAATATCGAGGTGCTGCTGCAAAGGATATAGAAGATCGAAGTGTTGTTGCAAAGAATCGGGAATATCGAAGTGCTACTGCAAAGGATCAAGAAGATCGAAGTGCTACTACAAAGGATCAAGAAGATCGAAGTGTTACTCCAAAGGATCAAGAAGATCAAAGTGTTGCTAAAAGGGATTGAAAGATCGAATTGTTGTTACAAATTATTAAGTGAACAAGTATTGCAGAAGATGAAGATTCGGTAATGTAGAAGATGATGTTCCAGTATTGAAGATATTGAAAATATTATGGTAACAGTTATAGTTGCTGATGATTGTTGAAAACTTCCTATAACGTATAGATGTACTACCTTGATACTATTGAAGATGATCTCTCTCGTTAATCCTATAGTTGTTGATGTTGTTCTTAGTAGAATACCCTTCTCGTTAAGGGGGAGTGTAGAAATATTGTAACTTTGAAGAATATTCTAAATTTATTTTACTGGTGTACCCCAACAGAGATGTCTTATTTCTATGTTGGGATGTTACTATTATATTTGGTCATCATAGAGTCATGAGGTAAAGCCTCCATTGTAAGTCGGTTCAATAGTGCCCTAATGAATATAATGTAATATTGTTTTGAGATTTCCTAGGGGAAGTCGGCCTAGTCAGTTTAGTGGGGGAAACTTGTTAGGTTAAATGTCAAGTGACAAAAATAGTATAAATAGAGGATTTTTGTTCCTCATTTGAACACAGACTCACACTTGTGTATTGCGCATTGTATAAAGAGAGAGACATACCAGCAAGAAGGAGGATTACATGTTTTAGGTTTTTATCTTATACATCTTATACAAAGGAATTTTTGCTAGGTTTTCTGCCCCTTGAGTGTTTCCCAGGATAAATCTATGTTTATCTTGTGATTGGGTTTCTTTTAGTGATTTTGCATATGCTATTGTTGTGAATTTGGATTAAACACTAATGATATCTAGCTAAGCATATGAAATCTTAACAAAATAATTACCTAACCTACATAGCCCATCAATGTTATACCAAATATGAAATTATTCTAATCTCAAACTTGGAAGGCCAATTATCCCTTTATATGGTCTTTATCCTGGTTACAATGCATATCCAATCCTTTTGATCCTTGGAAGCAATTATTTCATTTTAAGTGCTTAGCTTTGCATCGCTAGACCATAAATATGTAGTGGAGACCCTTACATCATCCACCAATCATCAAAATAATTCTTATATCTCGATTACAAGCCAAATGCTATTTTTTGAGGTCCATCTTGATGGTTTAGGGATATGTGCATTGACCATGATCCTTAAAAGTAAACGTTATAAATTAATTCAACATATTTTAGACTTCAAGCATGCTCTTGTCAATGAGACCCATCCATAGAAATTTGAAATGTCTAGAACACACACACTAAATATCTAAAAAATCTTTCCCTCACACCATTTAGATTCAAAGAGAGAGTAGGAAAGAGTGATATGCCCTAACTTCTAAAGAAACTCATGCAAATAACCTATTACATATTTGATGTTGTTGACATTATACATTGTTAATATCTTTCTCATGACATACCAAGTGGAAGGAAACAAAGACACTCTGTAAACAATGCATTGCATACCTAGCTGTTGTCCAAGGGTAAATAAAATAAAATCTTATTAAGGCACACCTATAACCGTTCCAACACCACCATAATTATATTTCCTACGTCCTCACCACCATGAACATTAATTTACTCATATTCATGATAAGTTTGATACACGTTGCAATAGTTAAAAAAATGAATCTCCTATATATTTACACAACACCAAAACCTCATTTCAAAAACACATCAAAGACAACAAGCATTTCATTTAATATGTAGTTTGGAAAATGTGCACATTTCTATATGCCAAGAACACACATTATGGAAGAATTTATTTTCATATATAAGCAAAAAATTTACACATTTTGTTGAAGTAAAACATGCACATGGTTTACACATTTACACATGCTTTACACATTTACACATTTTGATGAAATAAAACATGCACATGGTTTCTTAACCTAACCTTTGTATCAAGTGACATGCTCGACTCCTAACTTCTATGTAAATGCATTCACAGTCTACATAATGAGAATTTGAAATATTGGAATGCAGGTAAAGGATCCACCAATTTTGTGTACTCCTCCATTTTCTTAATATTAAAAATAATAAAGATTATCATTAATATCATTTTATTTTTAATATTATATTTAAAAAATAATAAATCTTATATTATTTCTTCCTTCTAAATAATAAAATAAAATTGTCAGATGTAATCATTTGTACTGAAATTAAGATTAAGATGTGAAATGTATGTTCATTCTATTGTTTTTGGACGCATGTATATGTCAAACCAATTAATTTTATAAAATTTTGACTTTATAGGTAAAGATGAAAAAGATAGTTTGTGAAAGTAACAAGCACTTGACAAAAATGAAAGATAAGATAAAGTGTGGGACTTTACATGCTGCTGTTGTTATTGATTATGAAAGTGGTTTTGTACATAAATCAACCAACTAAATAATTTCTATTTAGTTATAATTGATTAAATTATTGTTCTTCACGTTATAATTAACTAAATAATTTCTTTTTAGGTTATATTTGACTAAATAATGTTTCATAACATACTAGGTAAAGGGGAGTCAAGACAATCTTTAAACTATATAATATATCTCTATGTCATTATTTAAAAAATAGATGTTTTTTCACATTATGATACACATATGCAATGATTCCAACACCACCATATTTATCTTCAAAGACTTCTCCATTATCATGAGAACTAACTTACTCAGAATCAACTTAGATTTGGTGCACATCCAGGATAGTTAAAAATCTAAAGTTCCTCTAGATTTACAATACACCAAAACCTCATTTCTCTAAATGTGTACTTCGGTGAAGTAAAATGCCAACGCTATTTCTTTACCTAGGTGTTAAAAAGTTAACAAACTGTGTGCATTCACCTTACAATAAACAACATCATCATTTTATATCCTAAAAATAATAAACATTATATCCTTATTTTATTATATTATATTTTTTATTTTAAATATATTATTTTTCACTTTATATCTTAAAACTAAAAAGCATTATGATCATCATTTTATATTTCATATTTTATTTTAGAATATAAAATTGTGAGATGTAATAATTTATAATACTGGAAAATTTCAATGCAAAAATGAGTTCATTGAATAACTTTCCTTTCCTAAGATGTCAAAGCAAAAATTGAGTTCATTCATACAGAAATCAATCATTTTTATAATAAAAATTTGACTTTGGTAAAGATGAATGAGGTAGTTTGTGAAAGTAACATATTTATCATTATCCCATCAACATCCCACTTGAGTTGCATGTGATAAAAAATTATAAATAATATAATGTGCGGGACTTTACATGTTATTCTATTTATATATGTAAATCATGAAAATGGCAGTTGAAGTGGTTTTGTCATGAGACGAGCCAACAAAGAAAATAATTTGTTTTGTATACAGTTAGAATTGACTAATTACTATTTCTCTTCACGTTGCCTCAACCTTATGGTGAATATTGATTAAAAGGACCAACTTGGCTCCTCATTCACACTTGAAAAAGCCTATCAAACGATTTCGCCCATGCAATCCTATAATGAACAAGTCTGTAAGGCAGGTGATACCTGTCGAGGTGAAGGTAGTTTAGATGGGTAAGTCATAGCATTGGTTTGTTGCTTTGTCTATTGGTTTTGAGAGTTATTAGTTTTGTTGTGTGCATGTTTAAAAGATGAGAATAGTTATTTTGCAATTTGTTTTGTGTTTTTGAGAACTATTAATGTTTTATAGGATGCCTATGCTTTTGCCAGATTCTTTAATATGCGTCTTCGTTAATATATTACAATTACCCACTTTTGAAATGGATTTGTGATTTAAAATATAAAAATCAATCCTTACAGCATCAAAGTTAAAATGCATTTGTGTTGCCCATTACCTTTCTTGTTTCCATGCCATAGACAATAATTGATCCGTCGTCTCATGGAGGCATGAAATACTCCATCTAGACGCCAGAAAACAACTCACACAATCATTGGCAGAGTCATAAGTATATGGAATTCTGAATTTGTGCTGGCCATTACATACAGTTGGCAGGTGTAGGCGTTGTATGGTTTGCAGGAAAGCGCGTCTGTCCACCAGCTGATCGCCCAGCTCAAGACCACAATGAATAAGAGAAGACGATTGTCTTAATAGAACCCCTAACACCACGTAAAGGTCAGTTGTTCACATTAAAATAGGCCTGTAAATTTTGGTTTTTACGAGGAATTTATTATTAAAAAAAAGAGTTAGTTGCAGGTACAATGTGTGATGACTCACATGAATTACTTTTCCGAACATCCAACTGACCACAGCCACGTTTAAGGCATGCACAACCACATGGAAAACGTCCCCTACGGTATTGTTCATATGCAACTGGAGCAATAATACCAAGGTTTCAGTTGTACTTTGGCCCAGGTCTAGGTCTAGGTCTAGGTCTAGGTCCTACAAGCCATCATTCCCAAACGAATACAATGGACAATGGGTCCTGCAAGTAGTCATTCCCAAACGAATACAATGGACGTTGAGTTTCTTGATGCACAGTCACCGAAAATCATACTTCAAGCTATGGAGCCCGTCTTCTTACAACTATGATTACTGGCAAGGACGTAAGCCTTTGTCTGCCTTTTTTCCATTGACATCGTCAATTACTGGCAGGTTCACTGCTTTTCAGAATAGGTTCTTCTTAGGCCTACTCTATGATTTCTTCTAGAAAGAAATAAAGAACGAAGTTTCATTTCTGGGGCTACAAATTTCGAGGAAGGGGCACAGACTGAACCGATGGAGTGGCTGGTTTGACAAGTAGTTCATCGGGAAATGACAATGGAAATCAAATTGACATCCTTCCCAGACCGTTGTATTTATATGTCCAACATAGTAGCAGTAACGCTAGCACTGCTCCAATGTCAGCTACAGCTTTGCTTCAGAAAGCAACACAAATGGGTGAAACAGTAAACAATTCATCATTACCCAGAGCATATGGTTCAGACTCAACCCCCTTTGGGTTATGATTATGTTGGCATGTTATCGATCTTTGTTCAGTCTCATGCTCTGTTGAAAGGTCATATGGATCTTAACAAACATAACAACTCATTCACCGTTGGAAGCACAAGATTTTCTGAAAATGGTGCCGTGGCAGGTGTAAACATCGAATTGAATTGTTTCTTCCAGACTTTGAAATGGACTTGATCACGGTAACTTTATTTAACCATGTATTTTTTAATTATGTTTTCTATGCAGTGTAATCTCCTTCCTATCAGCCAGTGATGTGGTCCTTCTCTCTTGGCCAGTGACGGTGGACATGTCCTTTCTTATAGTGATGGTCTTTTTTTTGGGCTATTCATGGCCTTCTCTCTCACTTCTGAAAGGGAAAATGGGAAGTGTACTAACAAAATCTTAGCGTAAGCAATAGGATTTCTATAGTCGTTATAATAACGGAAAGCTACTAACTACTAGGAGTTAGAGATAGAAATAGACGTTCAAATAAATAGCTAATTTCATCTTATGGGAGTGACTCAAGGCCAGTACGGAGCACACGTGGTGTGAATCCGAATGCCTGCAGTCAAGGATTAATAGCTAGTGTGGCTAAACACTGAGCTATCACTCTGCGGATACTAGTCACTGCCACCACCTTGTTGGTAGAGATTTCAATTATATCCATGGTGTCTGGAGTAAATGTTACTGTCTTGGATTCACCCGTGTGTGTCACGAGTAAATGTTACTCTCATAAGTAAATGTTACTCTCTTGGATTCACCAGTGTGTGTTATTTGGTACATTGCTAGTAGGTTCGCTGACAAGTATGGTACAAAAAAAACATTATTAAAATACACATCTTCAAATCATGCCAATCCCTTTGGATTGGATCTCTGAATCATCACCCATTCAAACAGTTGGGCCACTGTCAAAATACATGGATGTGAATAAATATTTGATAGATTCCATGTACCTTGATCCTCCCAAATCAATGACAAAGGAGGAAGAATATGAAGAACCTGCAACCAAAGCATGTCACATCTCTTTGTTGTTTGAGCTTGACCCTCCATCTTTCTTCCTTACGCCCCCAGTCATTGGGATGTTTTTCTTCTCCAACAACTGTGCCATCATATCTATGGTATTCTTCATACATGCGCTCTCTAGATACCATCCCTTGTGGTAGTAGGTGCATTTGGTATTCTCCTCCTTCTTCTTTCCCTTGTCCTTGCAAGGATTCGAACCCCCATCTGAAGATTTGGGTCTGTTTTGCTTCCTTGAGGGTGTGTGCAAGAAGTTGAGGGACCTTTTAGATGTAATGCTACTTTTAGGAAACACGCTCATGATACAAAAAAACACAATGCACTCGCGTTATGTAATTCTTGGTTTGGTTAAGCTCGAGCCTGACATGTCATATGACACGTAGGTTAGGCTGAGCAAAACACGCACGCGTTTTATAGTTACAAAACGCGTACACATTAAGGAGAAGCAAAAAGCATGCTCATTATGGACAAGCAAAACGCGCATGCGTTATGGAGCAACAAAACGCGCATGCATTTTGGAGAAGCAAAACACGCACACATTTTAGAGAAGAAAAACGCGCGCGCATTGTGGAGAACCACAAAAAATGGTTTTACTGCATGGCTAGCGAAATGACTAAAAACAATAGTTTTCATCATCAAGACTTAGGACCTATAGTAATATTTTAGCATTATCAAAAACAACATCTCAAACAACCATGCCTAACCTCCCAATAGTATAATTTTTCTGTGTTATAATGTGGACACCATTAGGAGGTTTTAAGAACTAAGTATGGGTCATAGTCCCTAGACCATGCTTGAGGGAGGAAACTCAAGACTTATGTCGTAAAGGTAGCTTTTAAGGCTTTAGGTCCATGAACAAGGCATCGAACCTGCACATAGGACCTTCACATGTGATATTTTGCATCTAAGAGAGAATATGCAGTACATTAGAGCTCTCTTAGCACTAGAAACATATACATAGACATAGTTGATGGAGGAAACCTTGTCCTTAGGCCCCAAAGGTATCCTATATAGATATAGGGCCAAGAAAAACACCCTAAACAAACACACATGGTCTCTTGAGGGTATCCTCAACCTTTAAGTTGGGATATGGCCATTATTAGGATTTTTTTAGCATTAGATATGCAGGATAAGGTGTTAATCATGGTTGGTATATAGAGCTTTAATTTTAGGTTGTAAACCATATTTTAGGGCTCAAGGTCCATGAACGACACCTTGAATCACCATAGATGACCTCTCATGTTGATAGTTTTGTTTTGAATGGGGATATGGGAACTATTAGGGGTTTCTAATACTATGTATGTGTCTTAGGACCTTAGACATAATAAGGGAGGAAACATAGGCCTTAGCCCCTAATAGATGACTATATCCATCTAGAGCCAAGAATGATGTGTTGAACAACCTCAATAGATACTTCCATGGTTTCATTTACCTTGAAATGGGGATATTAGTGCCATTAGAACATTTTTAGCAATAAGTACAGATATTAGGCCCCTTCACATGGGTGGGGGGAACACTTTGTCCTTAGGCCTTAAACGACATTGTTAACCATTTAGGGCCAAAATTGATTCCTCCAACCACCACACATGATGTTGCAAGTGAATCATTTGAATCTTAATCGGGATATGCAAGTCATCATCATTTTTTGAGCACTAGGTATGCATCTGAAGGCCATGGACATAGTCATGGGAGGAAACTATGGCCTTAGACCCTAAATAAAGCTTCTATGCATCCATGGATAGGAAGGATGCTTTAAAAATCACAAATGCCATCTCATAGGTATATTTGGACTATGAATATGGATGTTAGTAGAATTAGGTGGTTTTGAGTAGCAGGTATGGGAACTCTAAGACATGTTTGAGGGAATATGTTCATTCCTTAGGCCATAATGGAATTTTTGAGGCACCCATGTTAATGAAATTTTTTTTGAAGCACCACATATGACCTACTCAAGGTATGCTCGGTCTCCAAGAAAATATGTACATGCCTTTAAGAGGTTTTGAGCATTATATATGGGTATTAAGTCCTCAACATGGTCAAGGAAGGAAATACAAGACTCGATCCCTAAATAATATTTCTAGCATCTATGGCTACACATGTGCCATACTCACTATCCCTATATTCCTTACTCACTTTCCCTCCCTAACTTTGTATTTCCATCTCTCTCTATCTCTATGTGTATGTGTGTGCATCTTTTCCCTTCTCTCGCTAACAACCTCCCTCTCTCTCTCCATATCTATGTGTATGTGTGTGTCCCTCTCTCACTCCCCATCTCTCAAAACCTCTATCCACCTTATTTATACCTCCCTTGCTATCCCTCCCTACATCACTCTCTCTTTATTGTTCCCCCCTTCCCCCTCTATCGTTGTTTATCACACCTCCCCCCTCTCTTTCCCACTCAATATTTCTCTCTCTCTCTCTCTCTCTCTCTATGTGTGTGTGTGTGTCCCTCCCTCATTCACCTCTCTCATAACCTCTCTCGACCTTCACTGTGTGTGTGTGTGTGTCCCTCCCTCATTCACCTCTCTCATAACCTCTCTCCACCTTCACTATAACTCCCTCACTATCCCTCCCTCCACCACTCTCTCTCTCTCTCTCTCTATCAATAACCCCTCTCTCTCTCTCTCTCTCTCTCTCTCTCTCTCTCTCTCTCTTATACTTCCTTCCTTTATTTTTTCAACTTATTCCTTATCCTCAACCCCCTACCTCATTATGACCCATATTCTCTGATTTATCGCATCTCATTCCCATCTCTTCAATTGCCCCCTCCTCCACCTCTCTCCTCCAACACATCCTATTCCTCCTCTAATACTCCATATCCACCTTTCCATTAACCAATCCTCTCTCTCGTCAAAACATCACCCACTTCCTCCCCTCCACCTTATCCCCCTTTGTCACTCAAGTCTGGCATACTAATTCTAACCCTATATTTCTTCAACACCTCTCCTCCTCCTAATAATCCTCTCAATCCCCACTCCCCTTCACCCTTGTAACCCATAATGTTCTCATTCCATTCATCTTTCTCCACTTTAATTTACAACATCCTCTTAGGACCTTGACCCTTCCCCGCCCCCTCTCAATTATTAACCATACTCACTCGAACTTACACCATCCTCCTAGGCCCTTGACCCTTCTCCACCCCCTCTCAACTATTAACCATCCCCACTTGAATTTCCAACCTCTTCCTAGGCCCTTAACCCTTCCCCACCCCCTCTCAACTATTAACCATCCCCACCTGAGCTTCCAACATCCTCCTAGGCCATTAACTCTTCAACATCCCCTCTAAACTATTATTCATACATTTGATATATTGCATATAGTGCTAGAATTTTAGCTCTACAAAACGCGTGCGTGTTATAGAACTACATAACGCGTACGCATTTTGTAGTTCTATAACGTGCACGCATTTTGTAGTTCTATAACGCGCGCGCATTTTGTAGTTCTATAACACACACACGTTTTCCAATTCTATAAGGGCGGGAAATGTAATTTGAATTTAAACATGTCAATTCACTTGCTCGCATGTCACCAATAGTCCTATGTGTATCGTTTCGAATTCACTTTGGTAATACCAAACCAGTGCTATGGTATATGATAAACCATAGCTAATTGGGCATTTCTTCTAGTTTATGAAGAAGTCATTGTTTACGCACTCGTTACAATATCCTACACACAATCATTTTTGACGAAATCTTAAACATAAATATAATTTTTTATGCAGTATCTAAATATGTAATTTTTATTAAAAAATATTATATTTTCCTATTTTTTTCAATTTCTATTGTGTCCTAACTCCTGAAGTCAAAAAACATGTTGTTATTGTTTTTTCCATAACTTTTTCAATTCTTAATCGTTTTAAGAATAAATTATATGGTGCACTAGAAGACACCAACCTCTACATTCTATAAAAAACCCATTTCATGATTATTTCATTAAGACCTTCAAAGGCTGCACCCACAAAAGACATACCATTTTTTAGGAATGATCACTTAGATAATTATAAAAAAAAAAAAAAATTACTAAATTTATTTTCGAAAAATAGCACTGCACTAGCGGTATATGTTTTCTACATGCCTACAAATTTTTGTATCCCGAAAGGATCATTTAGGCCCTCAAAGGCTGCACCCACAAAAACATGTACCTTATCATTTGCCTAAAAAATAAAAAAGTGACTGTTAGAAAAAATGAAACTTGACATAGTTATAAAAATTTTCAATACATAAACCTTATATGTTCGGAAACGTGATTCAATTTCCTACATTTAATATTTGTTACTCAAAGCAATATATTTTGTGTAAGTATCTTAAAAGGTACAATTAAGTTGAGGGATGCTTGATTTTTCAGTTTTCTATTGCATCTAACGTGCCAAAAGTGACCCTGATTAGCTTGCACTTAGCCTCAAATCTTTGTCTTTCTTCTTGCCTTTGGATGGATTTGAAACCC
Organism: Pseudotsuga menziesii; assembly: GCA_001517045.1. NCBI lineage: Eukaryota > Viridiplantae > Streptophyta > Pinopsida > Pinales > Pinaceae > Pseudotsuga > Pseudotsuga menziesii. Next base: position 352,923 of record LPNX010406302.1, read on the forward strand.
CTTCAACAAGAGCTTGGTATTTACTGGATTTGATGGTACCCATTTGCACTAGCTTGTCTTTCTCTTGGGTCAAAGCCTCTATGAACTCATCCAATGAAGGAATGCGCTTGTTTCATTTCGTGAGATTTTTAGAGTGAAGTGTGCTTACAAACACAGAGTACTCTAGACCTAGCTTGGAAAGTATGAACAAAATGAGTTGCTCCTCCTTCTTCTCTATGTCACATTACCTGAGCTGAAGCACCAATGACTTGAATTTGGTGAAGAAATCTTGGATTGTCTCAAAATGAGCTATACTCAAGGAGATGAGCTCATTTTCAAGCTGTTGACCTCTCATCTCATTAGTATTCCTGAACAAAGCTTCAAGCTTCAGCCATACTTCATTGGGAGTAGCTATACTACCTGTTATCACTCCAGGAAACTACTTAATGGTTATGGCTAAGTATGCCTGGTAACTTAAGAATTGAATACTTTTCAGTAGGTGGATCAATGGGATACTAAGAAAGCACAATGAAGAGATTACTTATCAGAATAACTTAATGAACCAGTGCTTTTAGAAATTGTCAATCAAATGCCATATAACAGGAAAAGGTATGAAGAATATTGTTTAGACAACCAAGTACATTGGAATGCAGGGTTTTGGACAACCAAGTACATCAGTAATGCAGGGTCACACTAAACAATAAGGAATTCCTCCATTCAAATCATGAGCATAAAGCTGAGCTAATTTAAACAGAGTACAGAATAGAAAGATGGATGAATAATCTGATAACAGCAGCAAAAGAAGACTGTGATTTTTGTATTAAGATTAGCAATCAAAACATAGGCCAAATTGTCTCCAAGCTTGAACCCCTTTACTCAGTCTAAGTCCTTAGGCTTTATAGCCTTTACAAACAGTCTTCAGATCCTCAAAACATGGATCTGCAATACTAAAAATAGTAACTAGAATAGCAAATACAAAAAGATAGGGAAAGATCCCTCAAAACAAGGAAATGATAATGTGTTGGTCCCATTTCTCATGTTGATAGTTGGTGAAGTGGAGTCAGCCTCCCAAGGATGTTGATGACTCTTCCAAAAGATAGAATTCGAATTTGCTGAGTTGACCAAAAATCTTATATTTTTGCCTTTGAAAAAGACACCAAATTTATTTGAATAACCTCTTCTGATCTCAAACCCACACAAATAGCATTCAAATCTGACTTTATAATTCACCATTTATCCATTAGAATCAAAATCTAACCATTTGGATTCAAAAAATGTCGATCTGGGCAAAAACATTAGCTTGCTGCCCTGTAACAGCTTTTGCAGGCATTTTCTGACACGTGATCTTGTGGGGAGATTTTGACTGCCTTACCAAGCTCTAAATTCAAATCTTAAAGCACCAGTGGATAGCTTATGATCTGCATATAAAAATCGACTATTTGAACATGCAAAACGGACATTGGACGGCTGAGAAAATTGATTTTTTCCAAAGGCAGTTTTTTAGAAATTCTACAGGTTTCGGCAGTTAAGGTCATTCTGACAGACCGTCTTAGCTGCCGAAACTGACCTGTTTCGGCAGTTAACTAGACTCTCACAAACAGGTTAAGCTGCCGAAAGCTGAGATTTTAGATTTTTAAGACCAAAACTTAAATGAATGAAATCTTCAACTAAACACTTCAAAAGAGGACCTCTTCATGGACTCTAAAAAATTTAGAAGGAAATTTTTTGACTTGATCCTATCACCTAAAATAATGAAAATTTGACTGGGTTATTTTAGGAGATAACATCTGGCTCCTACTCAGGGAAAGAATCCTCCCAATGAGGTTCTAAGAATCCCAGAACCAAATGCCTTTCCTGGAGAAGACTCAAACAGAACTTAAACACTAGTGTTTCATTGGGCATGGAGTCATCTAGCCTGTCCCATTGTTCCCTCTGCAAACTTTAGATTTCCTTCCCTTCATTGAAAAATGACTTCCCAAAAGGAAAACTGTTATAACTACTAGCATCCTGTGGCCCAGTACATCTCCAATCTGGCTTCCCTGTCTGAAATGCAGCTTGCTTCAAGTCCAAGATCATGTATTTATCATAGTAGTGGGATTCTTCAATACCCAGGAACTTCCATCTTTCATCAGAAAAAGGATAGGCAGAGTACTTTTAGTTCACCTGATGGGCCAAGGCCAATTATAATTTCTTGAATTGTATTTCCCATGAGTGATTGAAATTTGTCTATGAAACTGATCATAAGACCTTAGTAACATTCAAGAGCTGTATGGCCATATAAGATAGGTATTTGGTCCACTCTAGCAGAAAGATACTCATCACTAGGATAACCATGTTGATCTCTGTAGTAGATGTCCTCATGAACTGACCAGTCATATTGCAAGGGTGAAGCATGTTCAACAACTACCCACCAAACCTCAACCATGACACTATGAGCACCTATCAATGTTGGTTTTACATGGAGGTTTCTGTTGATGTCATCACCACTTCTCTTTGAATATTTTCTGCATGCTCTTTCCTGGACTTCCTGGGCCTTATCATTTTGGTTATTGCCATAAAGATTGGCATGCAATAGTATTAGTATGAAATTGTGAATACAGATCAATATCAGTATTAACATTTAATCATGAATAGAATACAACTGTTCATGGAAAATTGTTAGAGTTCTTTAGGCATCTCAAAATAAAACTTTCCTTAGCTTCAGAATATTTTCCCCAGGTCATCTATATTCTGGCCAGAAATGTCCATAAAGCAAACTTTGTTGAGATCAAACTGATGAGGATTTGTCACAGAAACAAATGTATTGTATGCTAATGCTTCAGAGAACAAACATTAATCCAAAGGCTGCTGCAGCAAAAAAGAAATTTGATGGATCATGTGGCCCTGGCATTATATCAACAGGCAGAGCTGCTACAAGCTGTGTCAAAGCAAGGTCCAGTTTCCTGATAGGATCTACAAGTCTACCTTGATCCTTTAATCCAAGGGACTAACCTGCTAGAAGGCTCTGCTGCATATCAACTGAATCTCCAATAGTAATGACATGGACAATTTAGGCAGCCATACTTTTTTCCTGTTCATCGCTAGGGTGGACTCTCCTTTGAATATTCATCCAGTATTGTAACCAAATTAACTCAATTGAAACATGCTCAGATATAGAATCCAATTAGCAACCGTAAAAGCTAGTGAGGATGTTGCATTTGGTACAGATCTAGAATGCTAAAGGAACAAAATTACCTTGCCTTCCGTCTGGCCCTAGCAGTGCCATTTTGAACAAGTTCAATCAAGTATTCATATACACCAATCTGCATTGCTGCCAACAAATGAGATGAATCATTAATACCCAAAACCAGCAATACAGCAGCAACATTCTCCTTGTTATGATCTGAACCTAAGTGGATTAATTCCACTAGGATATCAATAGTAGATTGTTGTCCAATGGCCACCCGGCCTTCCTGATGAGTAGCAAGTATAGCAAGAATAGCAAGAACCTCATCAACCATTCCAATGCTTTGGTCAACAAGCAATGCTATTAGAGGAAGAACAACTTTAGCCCTAAATTTGTTTCCTTGATAAATTGATAAATTAAAGAAAAATCAGTAGCAGCATCCTTTTTCCCTCTTATAATTCCATCACGAAGAAGATTGACTAAAGGAGAGATGGCTCCTGAAACACCAATGATTACTTTGTTTTCATCCACAACATACAAGCTGAAAAGGGTTGCAGCAGCATTTTCTTTTGCTTCCATGCTTTAGGACATCTATTATATGATTGATAACGCTTGATGGAACAATAAATCCCTTATTGCTACTGTGAATAGATAAATTTAGAAGAGCCATCACTTCATGCTCGTGGGTTTTCATATCAGCTGATGATAACAATTTCACTAACTGTAGAATAGCTCCTGCCTCTGCAAACCTGCAGCTTTTATGCAGCCTGCTCTGCTTATTCAACAATAACTAAAAGTGATCTATGTCCTCATAAGAAGAGCTTTTTTTCTATCTACTCCTACATCTAACCAATAGATGTATATTGATCAAGTAACAGCATACTTCCAATGCAACCATGTCAGATTGTGATTTACGGGCATCTTTGATCTTGACTCAAACAACAATGGAAGCCATATCATATAGAAAAGAGGTTTGAACAGATGATCAGACCAGCTTTCATCTATAAAGAATATTTTAACATTCATATTGTTCGTGGATTCCAGAAAATTAGCAATAGGATCATGAAAAACATGATGAAATACCTCTCCTCGTTGTTGGTCGAACTGAGAAACAAATTGCTGCTGGCTACCTTCACTGGTCTTAATGTTGAATGTAGGATGCTCAAAGGCTAGTCGGAAAAACATGTAGGATGGATTGCTGATCTGAACTTTTCAGCTCCTCACCTTCTTCTCCATATTTGATGCTATTCCCCTGTGTCAGCACATCTGAAAACTGAAGGCTGCTCATAGCATACGCTGCTACAACATCAACATATTCGGGATCATGATTCATGTGTTCTAACTGAAGATTAGACAGTCCCTGCAAATATGGAAATTGTAGGCTATATTCTTCAATCTCTGCAGATCTAAAACTGTCACTTGCAAATTTGTCAATCTGCTCAACATCTTCAAAATTTACAGAGAGAAAGATCTGATCTTCATGACAACTAACAACAGTAGATGCGTTTGATATGATGTCAAAAGCATCACTAAGATTGTCATAGTGTGAATCACTGATCTCCTGATCATGATGAATAGTATCCTCTACAGCAACATATTCTTTATGAGTGTCATTAACCACAGCATGCATACATTTCTGATCATCTCCTTGGTGGACAGTTGATATTTCAGAAGTAACCAAACCTTCATAAACCTCAGATGAAAAATGATCCCTATGATGGATATCTAAAGAAACTAATTCTTCAGATTGATGAAAAATAGAAATACTATTAATAGGAGAATCTTCAGCTCCTTTATCATCCATTTGTGGTTTATCTTGATGAGAAGGCACAGTATCATGAAGATCATTAGAAAGATGATGGAGAGATCTTTCCTTCTTTACATCTTCAGCCTTGTTATGCAAGTTAAATTCTTGACAACAATTATCAAATAAAATCTCATCTGGAAAGAACTTTTTGCAACGCTCATTGAATGATTTATGAAAGTCTTTCAAAGATGAAATACATGAAAGAGGTAAAGAAGAATACCATACACATGCATCACCATACAACGAATACATGGACATCTTCATACGAACATCTTCATGCTGCAGATCTAATAGGTCCATGCATTCATGAAACTTGAGGAGGTGTTCAGCAGGATTATCATCTTTCTTCTCTTTGAATATAGGTAAAAAATCTCCCCATTCTGACATATAAGGTACTGCATGTGGGAAACCAGGAATTGAAGAGAAGTCAAGAGGTGCAAACCTCCGAGCCAAAAGAGAAGCAAATGCTTTTGACATCTGAATATTGTGGAGTCGCCACTGAATTCGTCCTTCATGGAGTCACTAGATAGATGATTATAACCAATAAATGTCTACCCCTTGTCTATCATCAAAGAGTAGATCTATGTCGTCTCCAAGGAAGATAAGCTTCTCAACTCACTCCCCGACAACGGCGCCAATTTGTTATCACTCCAGGAAACTACTTAGTGGTTATGGCTAAGTATGCCTGGTAACTTAAGAATTGAATACTTTTCAGTAGGTGGATCAATGGGATACTAAGAAAGCACAATGAAGAGATTACTTATCAGAATAACTTAATGAACCAGTGCTTTTAGAAATTGTCAATCAGATGCCATATAACAGGAAAAGGAATGAAGAATACTGTTTAGACAACCAAGTACATTGGAATGCAGGGTTTTGGACAACCAAGTACATCAGTAATGCAGGGTCACACTAAACAATAAGGAATTCCTCCATTCAAATCATGAGCATAAAGCTGAGCTAATTTAAACAGAGTACAGAATAGAAAGATGGATGAATAATCTGATAACAGCAGCAAAAGAAGACTGTGATTTTTGTATTAAGATTAGCAATCAAAACATAGGCCAAATTGTCTCCAAGCTTGAACCCCTTTACTCAGTCTAAGTCCTTAGGCTTTATAGCCTTTACAAACAGTCTTCAGATCCTCGAAACATGGATCTGCTATACTAAAAATAGTAACTAGAATAGAAAATACAAAAAGATAGGGAAAGATCCCTCAAAACAAGGAAATGATAATGTGTTGGTCCCCTTTCTCATGTTGATATTTGGTGAAGTGGAGTCAGCCTCCCAAGGCTGTTGATGACTCTTCCAAAAGATAGAATTCGAATTTGCTGAGTTGACCAAAAATCCTATATTTTTGCCTTTGAAAAAGACACCAAATTTATTTGAATAACCTCTTCTGATCTTATCCCACACAAATAGCATTCAAATCTGACTTTATAATTCACCATTTATCCATTAGAATTGAAATCTAACCATTTGGATTCAAAAAATGTCGATCTGGGGAAAAACATTAGCTTGCTGCCCCGTAACAACTTTTGCAGGCATTTTCTGACACGTGATCTTGTGGGGCGATTTTGACTGCCTTCCCAAGCTCTAAATTCAATTATTAAAGCACCAGTGGATAGCTTATGATATGCAGATAAAAATCGACTATTTGAACATGCAAACCGGACATTGGACGACTGAGAAAATTGATTTTTTCCAAAGGCAGTTTTTTAGAAATTCTACATGTTTCGGCAGTTAAGGTCATTCTGACAGACCGTCTTAGCTGCCGAAACTGACCTGTTTCGGCAGTTAACTAGACTCTCACAAACAGGTTAAGCTGCCGAAAGCTGAGATTTTAGATTTTTAAGACCAAAACTTAAATGAATGAAATCTTCAACTAAACACTTCAAAAGAGGACCTCTTCATGGACTCTAAAAAATTTAGAAGGAAATTTTTTGACTTGATCCTATCACCTAAAATAATGAAAATTTGACTGGGTTATTTTAGGAGATAACATCTGGCTCCTACTCGGGGAAAGAATCCTCCCAGTGAGGTTCTAAGAATCCCAGAACCAAATTCCTTTCCTAGAGAAGACTCAAATAGAACTTAAACACTAGTGTTTCATTGGGCATGGAGTCATCTAGCCTGTGCCATTGTTCCCTCTGCAAACTTTAGATTTCCTGCCCTTCATTGAAAAATGATTTCCCAAAAGGAAAACTGTTATAACTACTAGCATCCTGTGGCCCAGTACATCTCCAATCTGGCTTCCCTGTCCGAAATGCAGCTTGCTTCAAGTCCGAGATCATGTATTTATCATAGTAGTGGCATTCTTCAATACCCAGGAACTTCCATCTTTCATCAGAAAAAGGATAGGCAGAGTACTTTTAGTTCACCTGATGGGCCAAGGCCAATTATAATTTCTTGAATTGTATTTCCCATGAGTGATTGAAATTTGTCTATGAAACTGATCATAAGACCTTAGTAACATTCAAGAGCTGTATGGCCATATAAGATAGGTATTTGGTCCACTCTAGCAGAAAGATACTCATCACTAGGATAACCATGTTGATCTCTGTAGTAGATGTCCTCATGAACTGACCAGTCATATTGCAAGGGTGAAGCATGTTCAACAACTACCCACCAAACCTCAACCATGACACTATGAGCACCTATCAATGTTGGTTTTACATGGAGGTTTCTGTTGATGTCATCACCACTTCTCTTTGAATATTTTCTGCATGCTCTTTCCTGGACTTCCTGGGCCTTATCATTTTGGTTATTGCCATAAAGATTGGCATGCAATAGTATTAGTATGAAATTGTGAATACAGATCAATATCAGTATTAACATTTAATCATGAATAGAATACAACTGTTCATGGAAAATTGTTAGAGTTCTTTAGGCATCTCAAAATAAAACTTTCCTTAGCTTCAGAATATTTTCCCCAGGTCATCTATATTCTGGCCAGAAATGTCCATAAAGCAAACTCTGTTTAGATCAATCTGATGAGGATTTGTCACAGAAACAAATGTATTGTATGCTAATGCTTCAGAGAACAAACATTAATGCAAAGGCTGCTGCAGCAAAAAAGAAATTTGATGGATCATGTGGCCCTGGCATTATATCAACAGGCAGAGCTGCTGCAAGTTGTGTCAAAGCAAGGTCTAGTTTCCTGATAGGATCTACAAGTATACCTTGATCCTTTAATCCAAGGGACTAACCTGCTAGAAGGCTCTGCTGCATATCAACTGAATCTCCAATAGTAATGACATGGACAATTTAGGCAGCCATACTTTTTTCCT